>JACXGI010008518.1:0-33308 GCA_016801175.1 Esox masquinongy | reverse complement strand
TAGAACAGTGACGTAGACATGACATCCTGAGGTAGAACAGTGACGTAGACATGACATCCTGAGGTAGAACAGTGACGTAGACATGACATACTAAGGTAGAACAGTGACATAGAAATGACATCCTGAGGTAGACTAAAGTAATTTGTTTGGATAGTAAGTGTTTATTTGTACCAAAAAATAATTATATATTATATTAATGTATTTATATATTATATATGTACACATATATGTTTTTATATTTTTTTATCAAAACACTTACTACCCAAATGGCCTTACTTTGACTTTCAGGTGCCTAAGACTTCTGCACAGTACTGTATATATTCATTGTTGTTACCTATTAAGGAGTGGTTTATCTGTACAATTCATGACTAGTGTCAAATTAATGTATTTAGTTAATACAATAAATGAAAGGTCCCACGACCGCCTCTCTGCTCCCCTTTTCTTACAGACCCAGAACGTGATGTACGACCTGGTGTCAGAGCTGCAGGAGCGTAGCGAGGAGCTGGACAAGCGCATCGGCATGCTGGAGGACAAGCTGGACTCGGTGACGGGTAGCCTACAGGCGCTGCCATGCCTCATCTCCCAAGCCATAACCCAGCAGCAGCAGGAATTCCTTGACGGCTTTCTGCACCGCTTCCGGCCCGCCTCGCTCGGCTCGGAGCGCTCCGAACGTTCGGAGCGCTCCTGGACCTCCACCGCCCGCCGGCGCCGCTCGCCCTCTACGGCACCGCACACCTCCTCTGACAGCGGCTAGCCCTGGAGACGCCTCGAACTGGCCTAAACAGCACCGCCACCCGACGATAAAGACTTCTCTGTTGGAGCCCCGTAAAGTTCCCCCAATCCCACTCTCTGCTGTCACATCCAAATCAAACACGGCTGTGACTGAACTTCCGGGGTAAGACTGAACCGGAAACCACTCCACTGCGAATGAATGAAAACTTCGACACATCCTCTAAAGGACAACCTTAACGACTTAAACCGAAATAAGTAGAGATAATGGTTTATGTTTTAGCCATTGTATGGCTGTTCAAGTTAGCTTTTTTTGTAAAAGCCCTTGTATAGTTAAACCGACTGAATTCAGGGTTGTTGAGGTGAGAGCTGGCTATCACACCAGAGTCCTTAACCCAGTGGGGGGGAGGGGGAGGGAGGGTGACAGGGAGTGTTCTCCGACCGTGGGGGGGGTTTGGCTGGGCTTGCCTGGCCTGCCAGGTCAGGGCAGTCTACAGGGGGAGGACAGAAGATACCCGCGTCCACGTCGAAAGGAAAAGTCAAAACGGCGGACTTTTCTTTTTACAAGACTAGTGTCATGGTTTTTTATCCATTAGCTAAGGTGATGGTTCAAGAGGGCCTTTGAAAGCTCTGAGTCGGTTCAGTATTGAAACGCACTTAAGGGGTGGGGGGGGGGGGGGGTCACTCAAAAGGAGAACAAGGGAGATGCACATGACATTACTACTGAGTAGGAAGATTTACACAAATGCCAACTTCAAAGTTTTTGTTTCCCTGTTCTTACCAAGGGAAAGTTGAGAGCGACTATCTTTTTTAGTTACATATTGACATGTGATTTTTCAGTGCCTGAATGTAAAAATAGTAGAGGGTTATTTAATTACTAATTTCAGAGCAAGTTTTTTACAATGTTAACACTTAATACAAGCATTGCATTCCTTTTTCAGATACATTCCTCTTCAAAAATTGTCTTAATGTAATGCATAACATTGCCTCCATTACACACTCTAAATGTTTTGATTTTTTTTTTCTTTTTGTACTAACCACTGCAACTGAATAGGCTAGTGAGAAGATGAAGACTTAAGACGGAATATGTTTGAGAGTTCACTTCAAGCTCCATGCTGCACATTCATACACACACAAAACTATGAAATGTAGTCTACCTTTTACTTTACTACAAATCAGAGCTTCCACAGGTCTTCAGATAACGGCATGGTTTGAAGTCTTCTGGGAAATGGCAAAAGGCACACGATACTGACCGAACTGAGAAACCAGCCCCCCCACCCCTTGCTTGCATGGTTCTGTGCAAAAATGATGATGGAGCAAAACTTTTGGATGGCTTGATGATTTACATTTTTATTTTATGCTACTTTAGTTGGTTTGTTTTTTTACTGACATTTCTTTTTTTTATTAGGAACCTAGGATTTCTAGAGTTGCAAATCTAGAGTTGCAGTAATGTGTTACTGTATAACAAATGCATTCCCTGTTTTAAATAAATCCTGACAGAATACAAATAAAGTACTAAATAAATACTTGGATGGTTATAGACAGTAAATTGCTGCAAAGTACCGCAAGGTGTCCAATATAATTATCTTGACCTCCTATTTAAAAATTGTACATCATCAATCTAGAAAACGCTGTAAAACTACATTATTTTGATAAGGAGAACAAATGATTCAAAGAAAATCAGTTGAAAATGTCATAGTCTGTATCCCTCTAATCGCCAAACATGCCTGCACCTTTAAGTATACACTAGCGGTCAGGCTGTTCAGAGAGCTCTTGGTTAAATAACATGTTCACGTTTGCTGTGAATAGGACCTAATCAAGCATGAATCTTTTTATTTTGAACTTGAGTTAATCAAGCACGGTTCTTCACTGCCCTTCAACACTCAAACCATCCACTTCAATTGAGGGTTATCACTCCATTACGTACACTCTCTCTTGAAATCAGCTTCCACACCTTCGAGGTGAGTAGAGGGCTACTCAGTTGGGCCCTGACTAGTTGTAGGCCCACCAGGGTTAACCTCTTCAAACGTTCGAGAATTACCTCCTTCAGTCCTCACGAAAAACTACATCTCCATAGACAATTATTATAATTTAATTTTTGAATTGCTCTAAAAACATAGATTTTTTCCATTTTCATTCTTTTTTTGGAGGGGGGGGGTTTCGGTTGAAACGTGGGGGAACCCCTCTGTCCGTCTCCAGATGGGGGACCCCCTATGTCCCTGTCCAGATGTTATAGGACCAGTACACAGACCTCACAGGTGCTTGCGCCTCCTCTCCGGGGAGTGGGGGTACATCATCTGGCAGAGGGACAGAGAGGGAGGCAAAGAGGGAGATTACAGCCATAACTCATTTACCGACAGATGTCCGTTTGGCCTCATGGGGTTTGGAAGCAGCAAGAGTTGGTGTCCTGTGAACATGACCTCACTGTAGATGTCACAGAACAACTGGGACAAATGTAACGAAGAAGGAGCCGACGAAGAGAAGCCCAAGTTCTGGAGTAGTACAGAAATATACGTTTAGACAGGGTATTGCTATCTGTGTTTAACATCATACTGGAAAATTTCAGTTCAACACATAATTGTTGCTTCTGACCCCAGGGTTTTTTCTACAAGCTAACTGCCCAAACGTTGTTCCAATAGCTGTTACAGCAACATGCAGTGGAATCCATGATTTATGAAAATAGTGCCCTCACCAAAAACGCCATAATTTTTATAAAAAAGGGAAATTATATATATATATATATATATATATATATATATATATATATATATATACATATATATAATTTATGTATATATATGTATATATATATATATGTATATGTATATATATATATATATATATATATATATATGTATATATTCAGTACATACATGCCAAACGTTGGTACACACCAACTTACCCACATTGTACAATTATAGAGCAGACATCACAACTATGAAATAACACATAAGGAATTACTTAGTCAAATTTGTCTTAAAGTAATGGCAGGCTGTCATTTCGTTTTGCTTATGTGAGCTGTTCTTGCCATAATATGGACTACTACAGTACAGATATAATGATGGTCTTCTGTACAGCAACCCTATATACAATACAACTGATTGGCTCAAACGCATTAAGAAGGAAAGGAATTTTACAAATAAACTTTTAACAACACACACCTGTTAATGGGAAAGCATTCCAGGTGACTATATCATGAAGCTGGTTGAGAGAATGCAGTGTGCAAAGGTGTCATCAAGGTAATGTGTGGATACTTTGAAGAATCTATAACATAAAATGTATTTTGATCTATTTAACACTTTATGGTTACTACATGATTCCATGTTTTATTTCATAGTTTTGTCTTCACTATTATCCTACAATGTGGAAAACAGCAAAACTAAAGATATACTGTTGAATGAGTAGGTGTATCCAAACTTTTGATTGGTACTGGATATATATATATTCTGATAATATCTGGGAAGGAAAATAATCTATTATATCTATCAAGAAAAAGAACAGGCTGCTTCTCAAAGCTAGCAACTGCTTTTAAACTGGGAAAAACAAGATGAAAGCTCGAGAAGTGATGTATACCATTGTTATGTGTGTACACTGCCAAATAATGCATTTGTAGTAGCAGAATAAACCAACTATATTGGATGGCGATCAGTGATAGTATTTTCTCTCTATAATATATATTGTTCTTCAATTTGCAGGTGACATTTGCGGGTGCCACAAAGAGGAGAACATCTGGTTATTAAAGATTATCTTCTGCTTTGATTTCACACTGAAGTTTTTTGTCAGTAGTCGGATTACTGATATTTTAAAAGATAAATATTTGATAAGGTGTTAAAAGTACTGTATATAGTTTTAGTGTGGTATTGACGACATTATCTGCAATCCCACCTGCACTACATTTTATTTCTATTTTTTGCCTTTGTCAACGGTACTTCCACATACAGTATGTTCCTCTGTGATGACTTGTGAATTTGAGACGGTTACCTTTTGGTTAAAGGCCCAGTGCTCTAATCACTAAGCCAAATGCCACCCTGTCTTTGGACTGTATAGAATAAGGTGTCATGACAAAATGAATCTCTCGGGGACACCCAAGATCGTTTCGCTTCTGAGTAACCGATACTGTGACAAATTATGTAATACCGACCACGAGCAGAGAAACTGGAACATGCCGTGCCAAGAGCCAACAGAATGGCCGAATGTTGCTGTGTCACAGGATACGTGCGCTGCTCCCCTAACAAACAATGCGGAGGCGACAATCCTACAACATCATTACTAGAGTCCACATTGGTATAAAATGAAACCTATCCGGCAGCTTAGCCCAGGTTCGGAGGTCGACTGTGAGCCGTGGTCACGAATGCACAGGTCTGGCTTAACAACGGGATTTATAAGTACAAAACGGTCCCCTGACGCTGATCACACAGAGTGGTCAGTCATTGGAGAGGTGGTGACATGCTCTCTTTTCCAATAAATGTGTACCCCCCCGATCCTTGGTATTACTCAACCCTCACCAACAAGAGAAGGGTATGACAAAGTCTCTGTAGGATGCCAACATCGGCAGAGGTCGTCGTTTATTGAATTATATGCCCACTGCTTCGCCCCGCCTTCCGCGGAGGCTACGGCCAGCTGCGATGTCCGAACGCTGCTCCAGTCACTTTTAGCTAAATGTGGTTGGGTATGCACTGGGGGGATATCAAACAGGACGGGAATTGAGCCACATGTTCTGTCTTTTCTTTACAGACAGTGGCGACAAGAGGAGGGTGGAGCCCAGTGGCTTTCTGTGGGCATGTTTCATTGAGCAAGCGTGTCCCAGTTTTCTGTGTTCATCATCCAGCTCACCCGGAGAAGGTCTCAGGGAAACGGGATGAAACATTCCAAATTAGCTTGTCTGCAGCAGTCTGTCATAGCTCCTCTGCTTAATTTGGCTGTGGAGACAGAGGCCTGTTCTGGCGCCCTGAGCCACACACCAGGACCTGATACCAGGAAGCTGT
This sequence comes from Esox masquinongy, assembly GCA_016801175.1. Classification (NCBI taxonomy): domain Eukaryota; kingdom Metazoa; phylum Chordata; class Actinopteri; order Esociformes; family Esocidae; genus Esox; species Esox masquinongy. Next base: position 27,594 of record JACXGI010008518.1, on the reverse strand, counting down.
GTGTGTGTGAGTGTGTGTGTGTGTCTGTGTGTCTGTGTGTGTGCTGTTGAGCGTGTCCTCCATATGACACAGTCTCTTCAACCAAGGCCATAGATTTGGATGATCATATCTCACTGCTCGTTTTAAAAACTCCTCACATGCAATTTTGTAAATTGGTTCTCAGAACGTGTCCATCTACAGTAATATCGAACACTCACATCACTTGGCAGCCGTCTGGTGTTTTGTCATCCAATACATCAACCTCTATTCTGTGATCAAAGTCAGCAATGCTGATACCATTTAATAAACAGGGAAGGTCGCTTAGAGCAAAAACATTTTGTCAGTTACAGACAAACAATGTATAGAACAACGGTGGTGCGGAATAGACTTCCTGTTTGTTCATTTTCTATCTTTGTTACGTTTCTAGCTATGCCGCTCTTGATATTGTTCGGTTCAGTTGTGACCTTGCACATAATTACAGCATCAGCACAACCATGCAGGCCCTTGTGGTCTCAGCTCAGAGGACATCAGAGGACAGGACCAGACCAGGAGGCCCGAGGGCGGTGCCATGGGGGGAATCCAGTGCTTACTCAGGGGGCGGGAGGTGGCGGGTGTGGGGGGTCGGGGATATTCACTTCAAATGTCTTTGCCCGGAGGTTTCTCTCCATATCAATGGGCAGATGTACAAAACCGTTGACCGTGGAGGAAGAGCCGGCTGGATGATGAAAGAATGCAACTGCCCAGTACACTCTGTTATCCACAGTGATAACCGTGTCCGTTGGAATGTCAGCGAGAGCCACAGAATTGAATTGCTCAAAGTGCATGGTGAAGAGGAGGATGGTGTTTCAATAGCATCGGTTCTGAAACCGTATAGCATCAGTTCTGAAACCGTATTCCGTACGGAAAACGGTGCGGAAGAGAACATCAGCCACCTCTATGAGTGGTTTTCCGATTGATTGACTGCTGAATGGATGGCCGCAGTGGCCCTACACAGGTAGCTCTGGCCGTTGTTTTTCTACAGTCACGGCAGATTCGGAAAAAACATCCACGAAGATTCAACCACAAGGCACAGAATTACAGTACTCTCTGTATCAGGTTACTGTAGGCATTCCTGGGGGAGGCAAGCTTTAGTTAGCTCAGCGTCAGCAGCCTAGCTCACTACATCCCCGGAGGGGGGGGGTAAAAAATCGAAACAGTTGAGGTGCTACTGACTGCCAGTTTGGATCGAAGCACAGTGGGATTTGGGGAACACATCATGAACCTGACAAAGCTGAAAGTAAGTAAAGACAGCTGTGTAATCCGGCCCAGAGCCCTTATACACATGACTGAAGAAACACGGTCAGGAGATGCAAGAATATGGCTCCTGGACTTGTGCTCTCTGTGCATCTGGTGATGCGAGAAGACATGAACAGAGTGGAAAAAGAGAGGAAGAAGGGTGACGAAGAAAGAGTTGAGGACAGACTGAGTGAGACAGAAGGTGATAGAGGCAGTTGAAGATGGTGGGGCAGAGAAAGAAACTGGAAGAAATTGAAAGGGTGGAAAAAGCGAGGGATCCATGTACCGGAGTATGCTGCCATCTAGTGCCAGCCTAGGACTCAGTTTATGATCTGACAATATAATTGAATTATAGATAATGGCATAAGATATTTTGCAGATCTTAGATAGTGGTTGTAATGTGATTAATAGAGTAAGATTGATAGCTTATGAGTTTGAAGATTAAGTTTTGCTTTACCAGACATAAAAATATTATTTTATATTTTTTCCAGAACATAAATAATTATTTAATAGAGAAATGTGAAATCTGTTCTAATCCAAAAACACATTCAGAACACCCATTGAGATGCAATACAGTGTCATGGACATTTCAGCAATGTTCTGCCAGAGGTGTCTGATCTGTACTACATCTAGCTTTTGAGTGTAAATATTTATAGACGCTCTCCCACAGAGATTAGCGTACCAGTGCCAGCTCCAACACAAGGGCTGTTCAGGTTTAATGTTTAAGCTGCGCATCCTCTCAGTTTGACTGCCTGCGATAACATAGCTGAGTCACCTGAGAGGGGCTGGCCAGGCCTGTTTCTAGGCAGCCATTTTGAGAACAGTTGCTGCCTCACAGAACTCAAAAGTTTTGCTACTCACAACTAACCAGTGTGAAGCTTGCCCTTAGCAACAACAAGGTAAGCTGTCTACATTCTAAAGTGTTTTTAACTTTCACATTACGTTGTATGGATCTGACTTTCACCGTGAACCAAATAATGCTTTAGGACTACTGTGATGACAGTTATAGTTTGATAATTTGTCTGAACATTAAGGCTGTGTTCATTGTGAGCCAAAGGTGAGTGTTAAGCCTCTTTTGTTTTGTTAGTTGAGTAACATTCTGTAAAAATGCAGGATTTACGCCAAAAGGCTAGTTTGGTTTTCGCCTTTTTTGAGATTGGGGGCGAGGACCTGGAAACAGCATGCTCACATAGAGAACCTAAACTGTTTCTGACATTGACTGCACACAGCATTGTGATTAATTAGTTTTCCTCATACTCCAATGAGACGGAGGCAATTGTATGCTGTTTTCTCAGTCCTGTAAAGAAAAAAGGAATTTCAAAAACATTCCACCAAGACTTTTTTCTTTCTCAAGATCAAACATTCTTGTGGACCGCTATTTATAGCTGACATATTACATATTTGTGTCACATCGTCATTATAACAGAGGAGAGTTAGCAGAAACATTTCCAATAGGAGTAAAAAATAACCACCAATGTCAAACCTTATGTCAAGCTAAAAAAAAGCACAGCATTAGTATTTAAAAAAGCTACATCCTTACAACACCCCTGCTTTGTTATTGTTCATTTATGATTCACCTAGCTCCTCAACCCCAAAACAATGGACCTTATCTTTCATAGATTTTAAATGATTAACTAAGCCCAGACCTGCCGCTCTGTATTTCAGCCCGTAGTATGAAAAACTGGAGGAAGATATTCAAAAGAGGAGACCCTGAGAATGTGGATTGGGACTCCTCTTCCAAGACAAACTCCGTTAACAGTGCTCCAGGGGAGTTGGAGGGGAATCTAAAGGACAGGCTGAGGACTCTCGTCCCCCAATCGTGGGGCAGCATTCTCCGGAAATGGAGGAAAGGTGGAGCAGACTCTACCCCGGGCTCCACGGGGGTCAAGATTGTCCCCAATGGGACCAGGGTGAGTCCACCCGTCAGCCCCATACAGGACAGGAGGCACTGGGACACTCAGGACTCACTGGAGACCTCCAGCAAGGGTTCTCACAAGCCCTTGTTGAGAGACAGTCCCGTAGACAACGACCTGCTCCATTATCTCCCAGAGGAATCAGAGCTGACCAGCATCCACCCAGCGGAGTACTATGCGGAGAAGCTTGAGGTCTACAAGCTGAAGTACTCCTACATGAAATCCTGGCCAGGGTTACTCAGGCTCCTGGCTGGACTTGAGCTTCTCTTTGGTGGTTTGGTCCTTGCCTGTGTCTGTGCTTACATCTACAAGGACAGCGAGTGGTCGAACGCCTTCGGACTGTACGGCGGTGGACTAAACACACCGGGTTACATCTATAAGGGACCCATGACTCTGTTTGTTTTAGCGGTGGTGGGTTTGGCGTGGATCGTAACCGTCATCCTGCTGGTGATGGGGCTGACAATGTACTACCGCACCATCCTCCTGGACTCCCCCTGGTGGCCCCTCACCGAGGGCATCGTCAACGTGGCCCTGTTCCTCCTCTACATGGCGTCCGGTATCGTGTACCTGAACGACCTCAACCGCGGGGGATTGTGTTACATGACCATCGGCATTAACCCCATGATGTCCAGCCTGTGTCGGGTGGCCGGGGGCCAGATGGCCGCCGCAGCCTTCATCTTCATCAACATGCTGATCTACCTCATCGGCTTCGTGGTGTGTTTGAAGATGTGGAGGCACGAGGCCACCCGCCTGGAGAGGGAGTCCTTCGCGAACCAGGTAGGCGATCCGCTTTAAAAAAAAAAAAATGTAAGTTCCCCATATCCACTTTTGTCTCGCTATCCAACTGGAGTCCCTACCCCCGCAGGGGTCCTATTGCCCTGCAATCGACAGCAAAAGTTCAACCAGCTACACCAGAAACCCACCAAAATCGGTGTTTTTTCCCCCTCCTTATTTCCATACACCAGACAGAATGAATGCACGTTAGCCTTCGAGAATTGAACCTCGGGGGTTCGTGAAGCTTGGACGCTGCCATATAGCAGCCGTCATTGATTTTAAAGGAGGCATGCCTTAATGCAGGGTGGGGAAACTAAGGCCCTGGGGGGTGGGCAAATGCAGCATGCGAGCCAATTCAATCCGGACCACGTTTGCTTGGATTATAAAATACATTATTTGATTTGTGGTTATTAAAAACACTCCAGCCCACACTATAATTATGTGGAAATTATAATGGACCTACACATGTTTTTATAAATGCTTTTTCTGGCCGGCAAATTGATATTGAAGAACAAAATGTGTATATACAAAAAAATATTGTGACCCTTGACTCTAAATGTTTGCTCACACATTCCTTAATGGCTGATGGCGGATGGCAATGCCTGAAGCTCAGTAGGTCTAGTGTAGCTTTTCTGTAAGGAGGAGTTGTTATTCTAAACCCCTGACCATGAAGACTCTGACACTCTCCTTATTGCTTTTTCCTCTGTCCAAGATTTGACAGTTATTACTGCAGGAGCCTGACTCATGGCTTTCCGTATTGCCCAATGGCACCAGGAAGTTGCTGTGGGAATGGTGTCAGATCAAACAGTTCTTAGAGGTCATGGAAAGAGTTACTGTATCTGGGAATTAGTCGACAACGCCTAGGGTCACAAAACAATGTCTGTGAAACTACTCTTGATGTTTTGTATGTACGGATGGATCCATCAGCTCTTGGAGGTCAGGGAAAGTCTGGTTGCTATCAGGAATAACTCAACAATACAGCGGTTGTAAGGATACGTATTAGCACTGCAGCTGTGTGTTACAGGCCAAATATATTAGTGCTAGTCGTTGGTGTCCACCTTATACATTCTCATAACAACCCCCTGTTGGTGAATGTGTTTGATGTCAGTTAACACATGCTAGAGGAAAGCATTCAGCAGAGCTAATACAGCCAAAAAAGCTTAATTTATCAACAGAAGACAACATAGAAGGCAATACAGCTCCGGAAAAAATTAAGAGACCACTGCACCTTTTTCTTTCCTTTCCAAAAAAGTTGAAAAGGAAAGTAGTGAGTGAGGAACAGAAAATGTTCAATTTGCAGTGGTCTCTTAATTTTAACCCTTCTGTTCCTCACTCAAAACCTTCCCTTTCGACTTTTTTGGAAAGGAAAGAAAAAGGTGCAGTGGTCTCTTAATTTTTCCCGGAGCTGTATACTGTACAATGCCAACAGAAGGCCTACACCAACTTTAACTTCCTGGGGGGTATCAATGAACTGGAATCTTTAAATCAGTCTATAAATTTGATTACTACTGACTGGGCCACTGAAGGGCATTTACTTTTTTATTTCTTAGTCCCCTGTCGCTTTGACTGTGTTATGGGTCATTGTCATGGAAATGTGAACTTCTGTCCCAGTTCCAGCTTTCTTGCAGAGTGCATTAGTACAGAAAAAGTAGTACAGACCAAGTGAGTACACCCCTATAGTACTGGTGTTGCCCTATTTAAGTTCCTCATTCCCTGGTGTAGGTTGTCACATTGTTTGGATTTCACTCCATTGCAACATTGTTTGGTTTTCATATCGTAATTCCGTTTTTTTTTTTACTTTCCCTGCACTTGACGCTATGGTTGCTAAATAGACCTGAGTTGTTGTATGATACCAAATTCTTCAACTTTGGCTTCAGGAGCATCTGAGACCCATCCCTTTGGCCCAGAGAAAACCTCTTAACCCACAGACAAAGAGAATTGTGTTTGAGGATGAGATGGACAGCTCACTGAAGGCAACCAAACCCATTCACATCACAGCGTTTCCGCAAGAGGAGCCAGGCACTCGGAACAGAGCCATACCCACAGGGTATGCCCAGAGGCCCAGAGTCATCGCAGATTATGTCATGTGAGTGAGAAGACCTATGTCTACTATCATGACACTTTTCTGGATATACAGTATTTAATATATATATACACTGTATATATTTAGTATTTTCATGTTTTATTAGATTAGATTAAATTATATAAATTTATGAGCACCGGAATCAGCACACAAAGCCACGCTAGACCACGCCAGATCATCCTGGGCCACGCAAGACCACGCTAAACCACGCTAGGCCAAGTTAGACCACACTAGATCAACCTGGGCCACGCTTGACCACACTACACCACCCTAAACAACACTAGGCCATCCTAGGCCACTATAGACCACACTAAACATGCTAGGCCACCCTACACCACCCTAAACAACACTAGGCCATCCTAGGCCACACTAGACCACTCTAGACCACACTAGCGACGCTAGGCTATGCTAGACCACCCTAGGCCATGCTACACCACCTGATTCCTCAAAATGGCATGAAGTGATCATATTAGGTTAAATCATATGAGGTTAAATAATTATATTGTATGTAAATTCAAAAGTGGCATTATCTATCATAGGCTTTTGCCTTGTCTTATTCCTAAAGGAAATACCCAGAAATCACCTCTTTTGAGGACAGGGAGAAATACAAAGCTGTCTTTAATGACCAGTATCAGGAGTACAAGGACCTTCACAGAGACATCGGTGCCACACTCATGAAGTTCAGCGAGCTGGATGCCATGATGGGTAAACTTGTCAAAGATGGCGGCAGTCTTGAGGTGAGTGATTTCTAACAATGTAAATCCAGGCTTGAGCCTTGATGAGGTTTCGATCTCACAATGACACTACACAACACAAGACTGGGAGAGAAGCCACCACTTAAATTAGGATAAGGATGTGTTGTTGTTATCAGTGTGTCAAATTTCATTTCCAGCACAACATCTAATCTATACCTGTAATATTTTTACTAATTGAATCTTGGGTATTTTTTGGTTTGTTATGTAGGAGCAGAAAAGAATCCAGCAAATTTTAAATAAGTATGAGCAGAAGAAGAATGTAAGTGATGTCTCTTGAAGTCCTCTCATGTTTCCTTGCCCCTCGGATTTAACAATCATCACAACATTTAGCTGAGATGTATTCAGAATTGTTTCTTTTGTGTAAACACCCAGGTAATATTATCTTTTTCAATAAAGCTGTCCGTTCATGCGCATAATGTTTCCGCCACTTTGAAATGTGGCCTCCAGAAATGCTAATTTAACACATCTACATTGCTAAAACAATCAGGCAATGCTGGGAAAGATGTGAGGTGATGGAGCTTCAGTCTTCACAGTGTTTGTTTCTGTGTGACTTCACAGGACACTGGCTTCCTGGAGAAGAAGGAACGATGTGACTATCTGAAAGCAAAATTAAGCCACATCAAGAACAGGATCCGTGATTTCGACCTGGAGACCATGGCAAATAATCGGAAGTGAAGGAATAGTGCTTATAGGGAAAATAGGGCCATTCGTATTCTGTTCCTGCCACATCTTTCATTGTCTTTCTCTGGGAGATTGTTATGCCAGCACTTACTGTGTCTTTGGTGTGTTGCTGATTTAGATTTTTGTATGTACAAATCAGTAACTGTGTATTCCCCTCGCTTCCCTGCAAAGAACATGTTGTTGCTCATTGTTAAGACGTCCCTGGAAGGTCAGAAGGTTGTGTAAAAATCCTCTGCACGTATGTTGGACGTCCTATGTTTGTAGGGCTGTTACACTGTAGCCTACAATATTGTTTGTGCTGCTGCAAACATTCCTTGGGACACACATTTTGATAAGATGTTAATGTCTGTTTGTTTTTTTGCTAGTTCTTCACAGAAGAATACTTGGCCTCAAAATACAGCAGGTGAGTTTCGGTCATGGATTGAATGCTCCCATAAACCAACACAGATTGCAGTTGTGTAATACCTTTGGACTTGTGTAGGCAATGTTGAGTCAATCCACATTGCATTGGGTAAAACTATTTACAAGAATATACTCTATCAATTTGTTGGAGGGCTTTTATTTATTTTTTGTATTTTCATAATGTGAAGAAACAGGTATAATATTATTTTTATATTAAATGTCAAACGTTACTGTCCAGTGTTTTAAAATGTCTATTAAATTTGACCTATTTTTTATGATAGTTTTTGCTTTACAAAATGTTTTTTGTATCATCTTAATTTGGAGGAACAGGTACAATATTATCTTTACATGAAATGTCAAAAGTAACTGCCCAATGTTTTAAAATGTCTATTAAATATGACCTATTTTTTATGAATTCAATTGTTTTCCTTCCAAAATGTTTAAGCAATTCTAAAAACACATTTGCTGTATAGAAATGCTATGGACTTCCCAAAACCACTAGCTCATACTTTTCTAGATTGTTTGACAGGCCAGATTAAACTTGACATAATCCTCTGAGTAATTTCAAACATTCTGTTCACAATAGAAGTTTCAGTTTCAGGGTTTTTAAGTGTTTTTGTTTCCCTCCAATTTACTTGAATATAGGGCAACTTTAAAACATTGTTTGGGTACGTGTAAACACAATTTTTACTTGGCAGTTACTTTTAAAATAAGATGTTAAAAGACCAGTTGGGTGCCAACAATAAATTTGAAGCTATATCCTAGTCATGACATGCCATACTATAGTCATTTTTTATGTTTTATATACATCGATCTATGAACTTTTATTTAAAATAATTGTATTTGAGTAATTTATTTGAGAAATTATTTTTTTCTGTAAAATAAATGTTAATCATTCATGCCTAAACTCATCAAAGATTCCCTACAGGAGGTGTACATTTTTCCAGTACGGTCTTAGATCAAATAAATGCATAATTAGGTGGATGTTTCTCAAAAAACTGTTTTAACATGTCTTTAGCATCTGCAAAAGTCAAGTATCATTCTGAGGACGGACTCATCCCTAAATCCGAATGAAATTCTTAGATTAAAAAAAACAACATGTTTTGGGGGGAAAAAATACTACTAAATATGTATCTGTTGTTTGCCCACAAACCATAAAAATTATATACTATATTAAGTTAACATCAAACTATTGCATGTATTATAATATACAAACTGTGGATCTGTTTCATAACTGTAACACTTTTTCAAGTTCCTGCAACACTCCATTTCATTTTTAACTTAAGCTGTAGATATCTTTGGTGTATCACCTAGAGAAAAGTATTCCTCAGAGGAAAATGTATCCATTTACATGCCTTCAGAATGCTTAGACATTCATTTCATTACATCTGGCATCCTTACTATCCCAATAACAAATAGAAACATCAACTAAAACAACAGAAATGTAATTTAATGGAAATGGTGTAATTGAGTTGTACATATATTCTTTCGGGTCTTATGTTTAACTCTGTACTTTATGTTAGGAAATACATTTAGAAGAAAAAAAAATGCCTAGCCCTACTTGATGTTTTCATTACTTTATTGTATAAGAACATAATGAGAAAGTAAAAAAATAAAAAGAATATGTATAGGTAAGTAGCCTACTGATCATTTCAGTGATCCAAGAGGACATTTCCTGAACTTTTTCAGTTCCGAATCTTGCTGTCAAACGTACATTTGATGAGAGTGATCCATCATCTTTACGGTCAACTTTAGCTTTAGATTGACTGCTGTTCGACCGTTGAAGAGCGTCGTGCACGCGCGCAAGCGTGCGCATCGAAGCAGACACCGGAGGTGGTGTTTTGATAGTTTCTGGACATGCGTGAGAAATAGACATATGCTGAACCGAGGCCTACTGTATTTTCGAAACTACAATACAACTGTAATTTTGTATTGTAACTTTGCAAAATGTGACAATCGCAAGAAGGAATGTGATCGTTCTTCAATTACAGGGTAAGTGAACATTATCAGTTAAAAGGGGCACAAAAGTTTTTCATTGGCTGTTTTGGTAAGACAGACATTAAAGCAGCATCTATGAACATAATTCTGGAGTTAAAAGTCGTGTTTGTGCCGAACATCTTTTCACCGTTCCAGGATTGCCGTCTTACTTTATCCGCCTGTTTGTTGGGAAAGTCATTCGTGTTTTTATTGTAGTGCGAATCCCTTTTTATTTATATTTAATTATAAATTATAATAATTCTTTTTCATATTAATAATTGAACAAATGGACAGCGAGTATAGCGGTATCGTGTTTGGGGGACTGAAGCCTTGAACTTGCTTGCTTTGATGTGTCAGCCTTTCATGAGTTTGCCCAGTTCAGCTCTTGAATTATTTATCGTATCCTGCTTATCAGAGATAGAACGCAGGTGTGTGTGTGTGTGTGTGTGTGTGTGTGTGTTTTCTGACTTAACTGTATAAACGGGACAAAAATGTCCACAAACTGTGTTTAAATTAAAAAAAGGTGACTAATTTGATATTTTTTCCTGTCCCCAGTTCAAAAAAATTGCTTAAGTGTTTAGGTCTTGGGCAAAATTTACAGTTGTGGTTAGAGTCAGAATTAGGGTTAGGCATTAGTGGTTAGGTTTAGGGTTTGGCATTTGGGCCTAGGTCAAGTTTAGGCACAAATGTTCAGTTATTGATGTTGAGGTTAAGCTTAGGCTTTGGGTAATGTTTAGGGATACTTTTAGGATTAATAAAAGGAAATCATTGTCAAAAGAAATCAACTCTGGTGTCCTGATGTAGATGTGTATGTGTATGTGTATGTATATGTACATGTATGTGTGTGCGTATGTGTATGTGTATATGTGTATATGTATATGTATGTGTATATGTATGTGTGCTTGTGCATATTTACCCACCTTGGACTTATTTCCAGTTTGAAAAATATTAAATAATTCTAATTTTGTGATTGACACACAATGTCAAATTGAAACATTTTTAGCTTAGATTTGAAGTAAATTCATGCAGAAATGAATTTCTTACTTCACCGCTTTGAGTAAAAAGTAACGATTGTCCAGTTGGGTGGCTGCTAGGATGTGGAAGTTTGAATAGAAGTAAAGAATGGAAAAAACTACAATTCTCTTTATTTTTGTACATTAAAGTACCCTAGCAGATACCCTTATCTGGAGCATCTTAAGGAGTGAGTGCATACATTTTAATATTGGAACCCCAAGGCAATCACGCCCACAAGTCTGGTGTTGTAAGTACCAAGCTGAGTTACACAGGACCCTGTAATCTACCATAACAAAAAACCTGGTTCAAGAAACAATAGTCCCCAAATCCATTCATGATATTTCTACACTGTATGTCCCACTGATTACGTTCTGTCAATAAGTCAATGTCAACTTGGTGTGACGTTTCGTTGAACAAGTGAGCATTTAGCCACCACTGTGCTGGCGAGGTTTTTCAGGAAGTTCAGAACGTACGGTTGGAGCGTACACTAAACGCTGCTCCTCTCCAATTGGCAAAGTGCAGTTGAGTATTCTCTGCCACCGTAAAGGGCATATTAGCAATCAGTCAGTGCATGGCTAACATTGCAGCATCACCTGGATATTAATCACAAGGTCTGTAGATAGGACACATGACACCTGGACCACAGGTAAGCAGCTGGGAGGCAGAGAGCATAGCGGAAGCCCTTCTAGGAAACACAACACTCGACTGCTCCTGACAGCAGAATTATTCAGGTCCGCTGGGTTGAGTGGCACTGATGACTTGCGTGGTTCACTGAGGGAGTGTTGTCGTTGGCTACAGGGCGAAAGTGAACACTCCAATCCGGGCACACAGATGGATCGCACGCATGCATTTGTCTGTGCGTTAACGTGACGCCAGACGTGTTTCTTGTTTTGCAGGCATCCGCAGTCTGAGTCATGCGTGACCCGCGGCGGCATTACGACAGCCCGCCCGTCTACCCGCCACCCTACTCCCCCGCCTCCAATGGAGCCTACACCCACAGGAGCCTGCAGTACCCAGCGAGCAACTTCGACCCGTACCCTCCACCTCCCCCAGGCTCCTTCTACACAGAAGAGAGGCCTCAGCATTTCTACAAATGGTTTTCGGCACCGGGGCTCGTCAAAACTATGGAGGGCGCCACGGTCCTCATGTGTTTCCTCATTTTTGCCATTGTCGCCTCCACGTTGGTCTGGGACCTGCACGGAGCCGGAATGGTGGCCTACGGAACGGGGTCCGTGGGGGTCGGCGGTGGCGCCGGTGGCTACTACGGAGGCAGCTATGGCTACTCCAGCTCCTATATGACCCCGTACTCCGCCAAGTCGGCCATGATGTCCATGGCAGCCATTAACTTCCTGGTTTCCCTCGGGATTCTCGTGGGGAGCTTCTCCCGGTCGCCGGCCGTGCGGGGTCGGAGGTTTTACCTGAGCGTGTTCGTGTGCGACGTGGCGCTGGCAGTGCTGCAGGGCGTCATCGACATCGTGTTCGTAATCGGGGTCAACCCCATGTCACAGAGCTCTCAGAGCGTACTGTACAACCCGGTGCTGATGATGTGCCGGAACGTCCAGGGAAGCCCCAGTCTGAGCGGGAGCGTGGGAGCCGGGTTCCCCGGGGGTTTCCCCGGTTACAACCAGTACCTCCGACACTACTGCTTCATGGACCCCGAAGAGGTGGCTCCAAGCTTCAATACACATCTATACCTCAATAGTTGCCTACTGCATACTGTGGAGACGTGTTTCTTTGCATTCTCGGTTGCATTGCTGTTCTGATGAATGGAAATGGGTTTTTGGCTAGCAGTTATTTGTAGAGACTGTCGTCGTCTGTAGTTGTAGCGACCCATTTCATCTTCCCTGTCTTCCAGGCTGTGGCCATGGTGCTTGGGGTCTGCGTTGTGGTGGCGCTGTGTGTGGCTGCATACTACGCCTACAAAACCCGCAGCAAAATATGGCGCCACGGCAAACCCAACCTGATATGGGACCGACCACTGCTCAGACCACCTGAAAGGAATGACGTTCAGAACTGGGTGAGTGGACCGTTTACTTTGTGGTAAAGGGCATAAAATAGTCCCATCTTAACCACATTGCCCAAACAAATGCATAATTTTACTGGCTGATATTACCATATGCTTACCATTTATGTAGTCTCCCCCAATGTCAATTCACTAGTTTGACCACGTGCTCAACAACACACTTTCTTTGGATCCCATCCCATGAAATTGGTAGTAGATAGATAAAAAATAGGTGGAACTATAGCATAATCACAAATGTGTTCTGGGCAAATCTTTCAAAAAAACTGCAAACTTATAGGACTGCAGCACAGACAGGAAATCCTGGTACTGGAGAGTTGCAGACACTTCATGTTTTTAACCAACCACGAAGACCAGGTGCATTGAATTTTAGCGGACGTTCTTATCCGGAGTGACTAACAGCAGCGAGTGCAAAGGTCATAATATTTTGTACTGGTCCCCTGTGGGAATTGAACGCATAACCCTGCTGTTGCAAGCACCATACTCTACCCTCACCACAGGACACAGTTCAGGTGCCTAGTCAGCAAAATCCTGAGGTATCCGTGGCACTCCAGGTACAGGGTTGCCTATTCCTGGACAATGGCATCCAAGGAGTTGGTCTGATGGGGATTTGTGACGTCATTGCCTTGCTCCCTTGAGAAATGATACATGAGCAGTAAAAAACAAAAGAGGAAAGGCCCACCCCTACTTGTGCCTTGCATTGGGCCAAACAGACCACCTATGAGATGCACAATCTGAGTAAATCAGCTTAGAGATCAGTTGAAAAGAAGACTAGAGTGTGCCTTTAAAGGTTCACTCTGGACACATGATCACCCATTTGAAATTGTTCTCAAAATCCGATCTGACCGTGTTTAAAAGTGACCTTGCCCTATCTCAGACACAACTCCACCAATCAGACACATCTCCTCAAATGAAAACAATTTTAATTGGCTAGAATAATTAAGTCTTATGTTTGTCTTCTCTACCTATGGCTGCGTTGCAAGGTAGGACTTTTCAGCTTGAAAGATATTTCAGATAGATGATCACATGACTGGAGTGGCTCTTTGAAGGTGATGTCAGCTCTTTAGATTGTGGTCAGAGGAATAAACCTGTATGGGAGAGGAAATTGTGGGAGAAGAAATTTGGCCTTTGTTTATGGCTCACATCTGTAAAAGTCATTAGCAGATCATAGGGCCCTCTGTTTATCTGTTAAAGAGATCTTGGTTGTATCTGTTCTTTTTTTTTGTAGGTATATAGCCCATCTGTCTTGAAAGGATCATTTACAATGTAATTTAGTGTCCTGGGGAAGGGGGGGGGGCCTTGGGTAACTCCTATTTAGCCAGGGTCCGGAGATCATTCAACAAGCAGTGTGTTGCATATGAGACTGTAAACACTGTTCCTGCAATTGCTGTATTAATAAAGGTTCAATTTCAGTATTCAGACTTCATCGTTTGTGTCAGTTTCCACGACACCTGTACTGTGAACATTTAGAGGCTGTACCTATTATCACTGGCCATCAGGTGTTTGCCCGTGGCACTCCTGGTTTCACTCGTGTTGATCATTAACCAGCCAGATGATAACAGGCTTTGTCAGGACCCATAAAACCTCCCAGGTTTGTATTTTGACACGACTTAATGCATTCATCATTTCACGGATGTGTGGTCACTAAATGGTTTCCGCCAATTCAGGCACAGGTTTGTTTAAACACGCAGATGGCACACACTGACCATATGAACACACTTTGCTTTTCTGGGGTAGCGTTTAGGCAATCATGAAAACAACTCTGAAAGAGCCAACGATAGCTTTTAAAACACAAATCCATGTGAAACATTAAAACAGAGTAAAAATGTGTGCTTATTCCCTATAAAAAAGTATATTACCCAAGCACCGACAATTCACTGAGATCCTATTACCCCATAATGGAGCATAGAGAAGCAATGGCTTCTTCCGAGGAGCCGGTTTCATAAGTGACCTGTCTGGATGCCTGGAGAGTTAATTATGTTGAGTTATTACAGGCAGGGAGCCTGTTGCCCCACTGAGTAAGCCAGAGCACTAACAGAGTGATAGGCTCTGTGCACGTCACCCTGGTACCCGCGTGAACAGCAGCGGTTCATTTACTCCGCGGTGGCCCCACGTGCACCATTTTATCAGGCAGAATGTATGACATCCCGGGCAACAGACCTCAAACGTTTAGGAAACATATTTGCAGTCAATGGCTCCACAGGGGTCTGTATCACAACCTCGGTATCTGGTGGCTTTGTGTTACGTGGTCCTAACTCGGTTCACCCTCATTGCTGCTTGGCTTCCAGGGAGGCATGTATAATGTACATGTCGTGTATAATGTATTATAGTGTCAAGTTGCCTTGGTGTTGCGGCAACCATCTACAGCACACACCTCTAAATCATTCACCCATGGTTTTCCGGTTACTGAATAAGCCTAGTCCAGGACTAAAAATCAAGCTCAGTGGAAAATCTCCTCTGGAATGACATTTCAGTTGTGGACTAGGCTTAACCTGTGAATGGGAAAACACCACCCCAGTCTGGTAGGTGAAATAATACAGCTTTCTATTACAGAAATCATGTCCCGAGATTAGAATTATTTTTACATAAATAAAATATGCCCCATGTAAAAAATTTTTTTTTCCTATTTTATTAAAATAAGCCATATTAATTAAAAAGTGTTGCCAATACTTGGTGACTGAGCAGGGTTTTATTCCACAGGACCATTAAGGTTTTACTTGCGTACATATATTATTGTTTGAAACAGTAACGCTGGGGTCATGTAACGCTGGGGTCATGTTCGAGAGGGTGAAAACCGCAGTATATCATGAATAAATTGCGACTTCAAATATCTTCAAATAATGAGTTGTTATTAATGATTGGAATGGAGGCAATTTGTATATCACAGTGTTTTTGATGTTCTCAGATCAATTTGCTGAATGACAAAAGTTGAAATATCTCGTATGCAGAGCGACATACAGTACAGTGGTGAGTGCATATGTTTTCATACTTTTAATGGTCCCCTCTGGGTGTTGAAAGCACCACTTGTAAACAACTAAGCTACACAGAACAATTCCTTTTGGATCAGGCCATGATTTCTATTATGAGTTCATTTACAGTCTTTATGAAACTATCATGGAGTGCGTTGGGGCGATGTTGTTGACAAGTTCGAAAAGCCACTTCCTCAGATGGTTTCAGAGGCTTCCAGTGCTCTGCCCCCATTAAGGGACTGCTGAATACAAACTCCCTGGCCTCTTTGATTCAGGTGCAAAAACTATGCTGACGCCATCTCAGGTGTAACCATTTAAATGCTGGTACAGGTTGCAATAATAGCCCGCAGGTAAATACATAGAAATTAAGGAGTTTAAATATATGTTTTGTCTAATAAGAAATTTCTAAATATATTTTCTATACCCACAAACTGACTGTCACAGTTACAGCGTGATGCAGACCCAATTACTAATCATTTCAAATTCAAAAAGAGCCAAAAATAAAATGACATAATATAACACATAAAAAATCTTGTGGTCTTGTAAGTCTATTTTATTTTGCCTGGGTGTAATTGCCTTCCTCATTGAAGAACAGATATTATATCTTGCTGGCTCGGGGGAACTAACCACTAGACCATTTGTCCCCAACCCTTTTCCATTACTGTATCACCACTTACATTTTAATCTGCCCAGAGCATCCCTGAAGCCCCCCCCCTCATGTGAACGTTACCAGTAAATGTGATGCGCTTCTATACTTCTAGTCTTCTGCTTCAAAAGAACAAGGGGGGAGTGGTAATCAGCCTTGGAAAGAGGGAGGTGTGTGATCCTCTGGCCAATCACAGCATCCGAATGTATGTGAAACGAAAGAAAGCTATAAAATAAATAATGTGCGCAAATCGCTGAAATCCCCCCCGTTGATACACAACCCCCCGGAAATGGCTAAATATGCGCAACCCATGCACAAATGGTGACAATGCACAAACTTTTAGGTGGAATTTTAAATTAATCCTAAGCCAATGGTCTCATGAATCTTCTCAAGTGCCCCCCTGTGGATTGGCCAATTACCCCCAGGGGTCCTAGTACCTCTGGTTGGGAACCAACGCACTAGACCACCCTGTTAACCTTATGTTGGGGTGTCTCTTTTGAAAATCACATTCTTGTTTTCTTTCAGTTGCCACTGAATCTCCAGGGTTCCCCTGTCCCGTGTGCTTTGGTTCTCTAGTGTGGTTCCATGTCACGTGTCAACACTCTCAGAGGAGCCATGGTTACATGGCTGAATGAGAGGCCTGTTCAGGTCTGCAACACTTTTATGATTAGCATAAACTGAATGACTTTCCCTACTGTGTAGCTGTAGTGGTGTTTTCCGTTAGATTGAAATGGTAGTGTCTGTGGCTCTCATCGGTCTCACTGTGGCCAAGTGTCTCCATAGAGACCAAAGCATTGGTCATTGTTGTTTTGCGTAGGCTTCTGTTTGTAGTGTTCTTTCCTTTCAGTGACCTTCTCCAGGCATTGCTGTCTTCTATGGTTGCGTAACCGTGGTGTGCATGTGGATGTGGCGTTATTGGATTCGGTCTGAAGTTCTCTTCGGCGGTGTGTATGATTAAGTGTAGTCCGGCCAAGGGGTGTGAAGGTGAACGGCAAGGCACTGGATTGATAAACTGTCCCTGCTGTCTTTGCCAGCGGGCTCCTCTCTCTCCATTGCAATGTGTAGGCGGAGTCACTGGCTTACTCGTGTCACGCCATGACGCCCCAAAAGCTCATTCAATAGGCGTGAACTCTATGAGCTTAGCCTTCCCTGATTGGTGTTCCTTTGGTCTGGTGCTTGGCAATGTAGGTGGGGTTACTTCCTGCCTGGTTGGCCCTGTCAGGGGTTATCTTCAGACAGGGCTGCTGTGTTTCCGACCACCCTGTGTCGATAGTTTATGTGGCGGGGGTGCTAGAGTCAGTCTGAATTATGTGACGGGGGACCAAAGTCCGTCTGAATTATATGTTGAGGTACCCTTTTGGATCCAAGGAAAGCTCTCTCAAATTTGTCTGGTGTCCAGTTGAAACCTATGAGGACCCGAGCCCTGCCTGACGATTCCTGCGGTCACCGCCCACAGCCCACCTGGTCGCCCCCTGTCCTTGTCCACCCGGTTGTGCAGCTGATCTGGATTCTGCCTAAAGACTCTGGACACTGGCCGTCTGAACATGCAAAAACACTGACATGGCCTAAAAAGGTCAAATACTATTCACCCGGCAACAGCCGGCTCCTCTGGAGAATGTTTTAAGTGGTGGAGCTGCTCACAGACACGTGAAACTGGCTCGTTAGCTATAAGTGGTGATATTTGTGCCACTCGTTAGCCGAGCTTTACACAAACATAGATTTTTACATTGGGGTGTTCCCTGGGATCAATCCCATGAAAGCAACATAGGACAAGCGTTTTTCAGTTGTTCAACATTTCAACAGTACACTGAACACACAAGCTCTTTTGAATGAAAACAAACAGAATGTCCTATAACAGCCCAAGTCCTAATGAGAATTGCTGGATAAAAATGAAAAGGGCCTCCAAAATCCATCAAACACGGGCCAAAAAGTCCCTTCCTTCAGGTGTCTTGGATGATCAGTGTATTGCCTGGCAGGTTTTATTTCTTCCTATTGTTAGAAGGAAAGGCACACTCACAAGCACTCAGAAACCTGGCTTGGAAATCCCCTGAACTGCTTTCCGCATGGATGAAAGGGTCGTGTGAGTGACGCAGGAGAGAGTGTTTTCCTGCATCATCAGGAGCAGAAAGCAACAGCAACGTCCTTAACAGGATGTACTGAGGAGAACAACACCAGGTAGCTTTCACGTTACGGCGTGAAGCTAATTGTCTCACCCTGCCGCCTAACCTGAATTTTGGTTGATTTGTGTCTCAATTTGCTACTGAGGCTGTAGATAGGGCTGCCACACTCCACAGCCTGTTTACAATATTAATGAGGAAGGTTGGTATTTCAAACCAACATTGCAGACACAGCAGCATGACTGAAATCACTGAAGAAATACGGTGGTTTCGGGAAGTATTCAGACCTCTTCACTTATTCTACATTTTGGTTGGTTACGGCCTTATTCTAAAATAGAATTAATGTTTTTTCCCCAAATCAATCTACACATAATAATACATAAAGGCCAAGTAAAAACTTGGTAAACATTTTGGTAATTCTTGCAAATGTTTACAAAAAACATGTACATATACACATACACACACACATATATTTATATATATATATACATATGGCACCTGTATTTGGGGAGTTCCCTCCATTCTTCTCTGCAGATCCTCTCAAGGTCTGTCAGGTTGGACGAGGAACGTTTCTCCAGTGCATTCTTGAGGGTCTTCTGACACTTTCTGTTTTGCAGCCTTCTAGTTGAAAAACACAGCACTGCATTTGGAGGTAGCAAAAAAGGATTTGTATGAAATACTTAAATTATTACCAATGTTACGTACTTTCAGGTGGACTATGTGGTAGCGGGACAGAGCATCCAACACGCCTCCACTGTGGTCCTCTCAGAGAAACCCGTCCCTGGTCTCCGGGCAGAGAACAGCTTTACATCAGACAGGGCTGGAACAGTCAGCATCTACAGTGAAGGAACCTACAACAGCAATGCGTGAGTTATATGTAAGATTTGATATTGTCTAGAAATCAGAGTGTCTTAGACCTACAATGGATAGTCAGGTCTATAAAGCAGAAATCAGCAACAGGTTGTTGTTTTTTGTCTTTAACCCATTTATTTATTTTTTTCTTCTTGCAAAGAGCCATGGTTATATGAATATCTTCAGGAGCCACTAAATGTGGTTGTAATGAGGAACTCTTATATAATCTTTGCAACAAAAAGAACCAGGCACTAAACTAGACTGGGAGAATAAGCATAAACAATGTTCTTCTCTACACAGAAGATCGTACACAGTAATTGCCTTATGATCAAATCTTTTTGTGATGCATTTATGATGCATTTTTAAACCATACATTCTTCATAGTTATATATTTTTTTAAATCAGCATGCAACAATTTCTGACAGATTTGTCATAGCCCCTGTTATAAATGAAACATGGTTATTTGATAACATCACTGTTACATGATGGGGTTGGCTCAAAAATCGCAAGACATTCGGCTAAAACTGAGCTGAAACAAAATATTTTCCCAAGCATTCTAACTAAAAAGTAAATAGAATAGAGACCATGTACTTATAAGAAAGCTATACATATATTTGTTATTTTCAAATAGAATCTATATGGCTTAGTTGTGGTTCATTTGCAGTATACAAATTATTATAATTACGTTCCAGCAGCTTGACAATCTGTTCAAGATAGTCTTGGCCGAAAGTAGGATATCAACATAAACCCAGAGTGGATAGTCTCAGACCAAGAAATAACCTCTGCCGAGAGTGAGGTCTCATTGCCTTTACTCTAGAGGAGAAAGTCTTGATTAAATCCACTGTTGTGGTTGTGGAACCCAACAAGAGTAGCCACTGCCTAGGAAGAAGATAACGGGGACCTTAGTAAATACTAAATAGCTTTGACCAACAGTGAATAGTCTTTTGCCTGGCTTAATAGTCCGGAACCAGAGTAAAATGTCTCAGCCTAGAGATTATTTGTAAGCATAAACGGCCATGATACTTACTGGTAAGAGTTATATCACCAGAAAAACACCTTTCAAACCCTAAAAACTAAGAAAAAATTAATATAACTGCTTCAAAATGAATGCATCAAAATAAGATTTTGTTTGCTTGGTTGTTATCAACTTACGGCCTTCCACATTATTTAAGCATTTATGTCAATTTCATTGAAAGAGGAGAGATGGGAGGGAAACGTGTGTTTAAATGGCAGTGGGCTGGATTCAAAGCCATGCTGCAGTGATATGAATGTACTGGAGGTAGGGTTTTTGACCCCAGACCATCCTAGACCACCCTGCTGAGCTTTGTGGTCAATGTAGGGAAATAATTATCCTTATCAAGGACGGTTCTGTAACACCACAGTCAGCTAATAAATAGAAGTGAATTAGCTTTGCTGACAGTTGGATATTACCTCCAGTTGCTACAGCAACACCAACGGGCATGTGCCTGGGGGCCTGCGCCATGACACCAGGAGCAGCTACAGTCCCTCTATGGAGGCCGAGAGCCTGAAGACCCCCGGTCATATGAAGAGGGAATGGAACCCTACCCCCTGTTCTCAGGAGTCCCAGTGTGAGACTGGCTACACCACAGGCGGTAACACTGGTAACGAAATGGACCGGGACCGAATTTACCATCTACAAAGGTGGGCCATTAGCTTGATGGGAAGGTGGGTGGGCACACATCAAGAGTCCAAATCCAATATCTACATTTTACGTTTTCTTACATAAGCTTTGCATGTCGTTCGTTAAGCCTGTGAGACGAGGGAAATCAGATGATAAAATCCATTTTGTTGGTTCAAGACTATCTATGTCTGCGTGTAAAGCTGGCAGTCGACCAGACCACAGCACTGATCATGTGTTTGCTCCCGTGAAATGTCTCTTCAGAATGTACCCCGAGATATCATCAGATAGGCAGCGGCGACAGTACAAGAGGGAGTTTGACTCGGACCTGGCAACCTACAAGAGTCTGTGTGCCGAGATGGATGACATCAGCGACCAGATTCACAAGCTGAGCCGAGAGCTGGACAGCCTGGCAGAGGGGTCAGCGACGTATCAGGTAGGCATGAAAAAGCATCTGCTGTTAGGTTTTCTGGTCATTTCCCTGTTACGACAGTTGCACCGAAATTGGAATAACAAGCAGTAGTCATAGCATTTGGCTTTGGGATCTAAACCAGCAACCCTTAAGTCACTGGCCTGCCCTAAACCCCTAGGCTCTTATCCACTGTTCTAAATTAGGTCACCATCACTGTATCTGTCAGCTGTCGGTTTGAACACAGCAAGTACCAACTACAGATTGGGAGCTATTTTCTATTGCAATTTAACGCAACAGTTTTTAGGCAAAAAAAGAATTAGTTATCAACATAACAGCAGCAATTTTTTTTATTTCATTTATATATTTGCACAAACGTCTTTTGGCCATTAGATGGAACCTATCCACAGTCTGTAACTGAGTAGTCACATGGTTCTCTATCTATATCTCAGGGAGTGGCTGATGAATATAATCATCTAAAGGACCTTAAGCGGGTGAGTGAAAAGGGCCCCGGGGCACCTAAATCAGGTTACTATTAGTCACCGAATGAGCACTCCTTTCACCATTTATTTTAGGAACATTGATTTTCTTCTCTGAGGTATCAGTTCTGTCATTTGTAAATATAATTTTTATATTGTGGATTCATATAATTCACTGACTTTATCTAGAGGGCTTGGTTGTTTGTCATTGTTAAATATTTCTAATGTGGCATTTCTCCTCCACAGAGCCCACTCTATCAGGAAAAGAAGCAGCAGAGCAAGGAGCTGAGACAGAAACTATTCCACATCAAGCACCTGGTGAAAAAGTATGACAATAGCCTTTGTTAGATCCTTCAGCGACTGCCGTAGCATCAATAACCATGCCATATGGCTATGGTACCTATCCAGTCTGAATAGGCACAGCATGCCTACAACAGGTTAAGAATGCGAATACAGGAACTATTGTCTCAGTGTTGGTGGAATCACATTTTCATCTAAGAAAAAACAAGCAACATTTTTGTATATACCTTTTCGGGGGCATTTTCAATGCTCTTATCAGGAATTATTTACAATGGGAAGATAAAAATTACACAGCAAACACATGGGTAATATATTGCAGGCCGACATTGAGACATTTGTTACGGATTAGTATCCAACAATATCATATTTCAACTTATGTCTTATATCTTAATTTATGCAAGTTATTTTGCTCCTGATTGTTCCAGCTTGAGTGTTTTAATGAAGCATAACAATTAGGATATAACTGATTGTAAGGAAATATAAATTATAGTTATGTTTCAATGTGGCGACGCAATGCCTTTCCAGTGTTTTCTAAAGGATTTTATGTTAGTGGGACCGATTGTCCTCGGAGTCAATTGACGTTTTATTTTCTTCATTGTATGGTTTGTACAGCAATAAACGCTTGCCCTAAGAACTTTCACTTATATTGTAGCTAGATTTGTAGCTAGAATTTGTTTTTTTGGGGGGGGGGTCATTACCATAAGACAGAGCCTTTCTGTTCACCAAACTGAAAATCTACCCGCAGCCAAAATATATGCTTTCCCCAATGCATTCCAAGTAACAAGTAATGCGGTATTTTATCTAAATGTCACTAAAATGATATGATCTGAGTCTAAAATAAATACTCCAGGTGCGACTAATGTTTTAGCTCCCCCTTTAAGGGTCAGAGGATTACCATGAAAACGGAGCTAAAATAGCACTTGTACTTTTAACACTTTCCTACCCTCCTTCCTACTAGCTAGCTTGAAGTATACAGTAGCTAAAATAGCACTTGCACTTTTAACACTTTCCTACCTTCCTTCCTACTCACTAGCTTGAAGTATACAGTAGCGATCTGACATTTTTGCAGATTAAATTCAACCCAAAACCACCAAGCATGTGGACCAAATAATGTACAGTAAATACCCAGGAAACTCTCGCACAGCAAATGAATCATACAGTGCTCTACTTGCAACATTTCATTTTTTTCCTGCCACAGTGTGGTTTAAATACATCGTCGATAGCTTGTCTGGAAAAAATTGAATTTTTTTTACTTGGTCGTCCTCTCTTCATGGAAAAATACCGCAGCAAGCTAGTTTGTAAAACTAGCTGGCACGAGCTAGATAGCCATACGGTGCTGCTTTTAGGTATCTTGTATCGTTCAATAACATGAGTAACTTTAGCGAGGGGGAAAACCGCACATCTATACGTCAGTTAATAGCTACGTGCATCAAGCCTAGGTAGCTCCGCTCTACAAAATATATTTAACGTGAATACCAACATAACACAGACTTGAATAAGGACTGCACGGTGGCGATTTAGCAGCGGCGTACCGTCGCAACCAATATAGCGGTGTAGGAAACAGCATTTAGATAAGTACGATTTCGGTAAAAATAAATGTTCGTGGTACTTAGTCATACAACAAATGCGGACATCGTGTTCCTATGGATGTATGCATTGTTTTTAGACGACCCATGAACCTAAGCCCCCTAACTGCCAATCCAGCTATCAGACGCTAAATAACAGTGCTGCCAACAGTCTCTACATCCAGCCTTTTGAGCTATATAAGATAGCATTCAAGCCTAGGTGTAAAGTAAGCTTACGGTACACACGTGCTATAGTTTGTAGGGGATGTTTCTCGCCAGGTGATACCTGACAACTCATGACAGTAGCAATCCAAATGCTGTAATTTTGGCGTTTTAATAATGCTTTCAAACACAAAATTCCAAAACTATACTTGGCAACACAGGAAAACATTAAAACATTAACAATAGTACATGTAACTTTTGTAAATCTTCTTGATGGCATGGTGTGTGAGATAGTAAAGATTTCCCATCTTTTGAAGGCCGGGGCATGAGGTAATTCCTAGTCACCGCTAGGATATTGGACCTATTCTGTTGTTCACAGGTAGTGATGTTTTTGCATCATATCGTCTAAGCGCAAACCCAGCTCCAGGCAGCCATGATAATAAACTCCCACGTAACCTAAGTGTTGTGCTGTGAGTAACTGGGATGTATTGTTCAGAACACAACCGGCTCTGGAGTAGCCTTTGGTTCTGCACCAGCGTAGTGTCTTTTTCACCGCCATCTTTTTGACACATCTCAAGGGATGGTAGAGGTATTTTCACATAAAATGTCAATGTTTGAAAAGAACCCCTGTGAACTCAACCTATAAAAAAATTGTACTTTACAATCCCATTTCGCAAAGATGAAACACCTTATAGAGCTTTAAACAGTTCAAAAACAAAATAGTGACATGCAGCAGGTCAACCTGACCAGGAAAAATTAAAACATTTAAAAGCCTTTGGTTCTCCACATTTATGGTATATACACTCCTTATAGCGTGTCATGTAAAATTACTTTAATGTGATTTCTTGGCATTTAAAAAAATACCAACTGCTTTTTGTTTTCAGCGTTGTCATATATTAGGTGAACCGTTTGGCCACAACCTTCTAGATTACATACTTTTTTAGTCACTTGAAAACAGTCATTTTAACAATCAGCCTGTCACACGCTTCAACTGCACACATCTTCTGTTTTGTGGAAATACCAGACCATATTTAAAAAGCAATGTCGATCTTTGAGAATGTGTCCTAATTCACACTGAATGCGCTGAAGGCAGTCGCTGAAAAGAAGGCGGTTTGCGGTAAACAACCGTCCAATGAGAGAGCGGTTGCCTTAAGAAGTCCAGTCCATAGCATTCGGTTGTCTTGTGAGGTATCAATCCATAGATATGTAACTGTGGCTTTTTAAAATGTTGCCCAACTCAAGTGCACCCTAAGAAGTAGTCAGGAGTCAGTCCGTATGCCTTGCTAATTGAGCTCCCTGGCTGATCTACTCGATAACATATAAAATTCATAACCTCTGAAGTGGTGAAATGTTTGTGGACGATTGAGATTTCGGTGGAATCATTGGTCTAGTTCCATTTCAGCCCTTAACACCTTTCGTCCTCCCACTTACTGTATGTTAGCGCAACTAAAGACCCCTCTAAGTTAGGCGACGACCCCTCAGCGAAAGGCCCAAAACAACAAAAACTGAGTGCAATTCCGTAACACAGCTTTTTTTTATACCGGACCATCTGTCCTTGTGGGTGTTGAAAGATCATGGTATTGAAACCGCCGAGGAGACGTGGGAAATGAGAAACGGTTCCAGTGACCTCTACTGGCGTGACAGTGTTGTATGTATGTAAAGGAGTCCCTATGGCATGCAGATGGCCAGGCTGGCTCCAGTTGCCACGACAGGGCGCGGTAGGTGTGCTGGCACCTGTGTCCTGGCCCCAAAACCCAGCTGGCACCGGGCTGGCACGGAGAACAGCTCAGCCCACGGAGACGAGTACAGTACGTATGACGTCCAGCTGGCGCCAGTCATGGATCACACAGATGGATCGAGATGAGTCAGAGGAAACTGTCGCCGGGCGTCAGGGGTGGGGTTACTGCCCGGGGACGTAGGGCCAGCTGATGGAGCTTCCGGACAGCTGCATGTCGCGGATGAGTGTCTCGATGGGCGTCTTGCCCACCAGGCGCATGAAGAAGAGCTGGGAGATGAGGTTGGCGGGCACGGCGCGCAGGGCGGGCAGGCGGAGGAGCAGGCGGCCGAAGCGCTGCGGCTGACCCGGGTACTGCATCCGCTCGTACTCCGTCAGAGCCACCTGGGCCTTCTCCTGGAGGGACTCCACGTGGACCGGGTCGGTCAGCCCGCACGCATCTGTGGGGGAGGGAGATAGCCTGTCAGTGGGCATGGCTGCATTTGGCTGGCTCCAACACACGCACATGCACGCATGCACGCACAGACACGCACGCACACACACGCACACGCACAGACAGACACGCAGACAGACAGACAGACCGCACCCAGCTTAACATGAATCACATCACTGCCTTTGATGCTGTGACTTCACCATAATGCAGGTCTAGGGCGGCAGTTTGACTGAATGTATAACACAGAGTCAAATAATACAGAGCAGCGTACATGTTTTAGGACGAGTCGTCAGGCAGACCTTAAGAGCAGCAAGGTGGCCTGTTGGTCGTCCGAATAGAACTAAACCCAAAGGTGAAAAACTGCAAAGGTGAAAGCTACGTCATTCTGTCCCTGAGAAAGGCAGTTTACCATAAATGCTCCTTCCCCGTAGCATTCTCCCCAGGTCATTACCGAAAGAAAGAATTGGTTCTGAATCAACTTGCCTGGTAAAATAATGGTAAAACTTAAAAATTACATTACCCACTGAAGACCATACCGCTACCAAAGACCTGTCCTCTGCACATGCATTGCTGTACCATTAGGGGGTGCCACACCTCAAATCTACCAGTATACCAGGGCTGTCTTAGTTTAGTCAACAAGTGCCTGGTTAGATACGGTTTCCCTTTAGATGTGTACTTAAAACAAGTACTTAAAAAAGTCCAACATCCACGCTGAAGACG
Source organism: Esox masquinongy (assembly GCA_016801175.1). Taxonomy (NCBI): domain Eukaryota; kingdom Metazoa; phylum Chordata; class Actinopteri; order Esociformes; family Esocidae; genus Esox; species Esox masquinongy. The sequence continues at coordinate 695 of JACXGI010008518.1, read as the reverse complement.
TTTTAACGCACACCTGCACTCCAACAGACCACACAGGCTCACCTGGCGAGAAGAGGGCGATGGCCTTGAGGCAGCTGTACTCGGCCGAATCCACCTGGAGCCGGGTCAGCTTATCCACCTGGTCCTGGAACACCCTCACCTGGTCCATGAAGGACACCACACGCTCGGCGGACATAGGCGACGAGTGGAAGCCGGCGGCGGCCAGCAGCGGGGCCATGTGGAGGGGCAGGGCGGACTGGGCTGCGTTTAGGATGAACAGCTCGCTCCAGCTCAGCCGGAGCAGAGCCACCTGCTCCGACACGGGCAGCTCCGGGAAGTAGGGGATGTTCCGGGCCCACTCGATGGTGCTGAACAGCAGCCTGGCGGCCAGCTCGCAGATGTTGTCGATGCCCATGACGGCGGAGCCTGCGCCTGGGCCCGCCTGGCCCTGCTGGCCGTACTGGTGGCCGTAGCGGCTGCTCGGGTAGGGCTCGGCGCGCAGCAGCTGGGAGATGAGCTCCGACACCGGCTGACCGCCGTTGTTGTTGCCGCCGCCGCCGCTGTTGTAGAACTCCGCCCCGCCGACGCCCCCCCCCGGGGTGCCCGTGGGGCTCAGGCTGGAGTGTGAGGGGGGGATGCGCCCGCGCTGAACTGCTGGGGTGGGGATGGGGGCACAAAGGGGGAGGGGAGGGGGGGGGGTCGGGGTTAATAGGTGG
>JACXGI010008517.1:0-33325 GCA_016801175.1 Esox masquinongy | reverse complement strand
CTCACAATAACCTGGTTGCATAAGTGTGCACACCCTTAAACTAATACTTTGTTGAAGCACCTTTTGATTTTATTACAGCACTCAGTCTTTTTGGGTAGGAGTCTATTAGCATGGCACATCTTGACGTGGCAATATTTGCCCACTCTTCTTTGCAAAAGCGCTCCAAATCTGTCAGATTGCGAGGACATCTCCTATGCACAGCCCTCTTCAGATCACCCAACAGATATTCAATTGGATTCAGGTCTGGGCTCTGGCTGGGCCATTCCAAAACGTTTATCTTCTTCTGGTGAAGCCATGCTTATGTGGATTTGGATGTGTGCTTTGGGTCATTGTCGTGCTGAAAGGTGAACTTCCCCTTCATCTTCAGCTTTCCAACGGACGTCTGAAGGTTTTGTGCCAAAATTGCCTGGTATTTGGAATTGTTCATAATTCCCTGCACCCTGACTAAGGCCCCGGTTCCAGCTGAAGAAAAACAGCCTCAAAGCATGATGCTTCCACCACCATGCTTAACTGTGAGTATGGTGTTCTTTGGGTGATGTGCAGTGTTGTTTTTGCGCCAAACATACCTTTTGGAATTATGGCCAAAAAGTTCAACCTTGGTTTCATCAGACCATAACACATTTTCCTACGTGCTTTTGGGGGACTTGATGTTTGTTTTTGCAAACTTCAGCCGGGCTTGGATGTTTTTCTTTGTAAGAAAAGGCTTTCGTTTTGCCACCCTACCCCATAGCCCATTCATATGAATAATATGGGAGATTGTTGTCACATGTAGCACACAGCCAGTACTTGCCAGAAATTCCTGCAGTTCCTTTAATGCTGCTGTAGGCCTCTTGGAAGCCTCCCTGACCAGTTTTCTTCGTGTCTTTTCATCAATTTTGGAGGGACGTCCAGTTCTTGGGATGTCCCTGTTGTGCCATATTTTCTCCACTTGATGATGACTGTCTTCACTGTGTTCCATGGTATATCTAATGCTTTGGAAATTCTTGTGTACCCTTCTGACTGATATCTTTCAAGAATGAGATCCCTCTGATGCTTTGGAAGCTCTCTGCGGACCATGGCTTTTGCTCTGAGATGCAACTAAGAAAATGTCAGGAAAATCCTATTAGAACAGCTGAACTTTATTTGTGATTAATCAGAGTCACTTTAAATGATGGCAGGTGTGTAATGACTTCTATTTCATATGAGTTTGAATGTGATTAGTTAATTCTGAACACAGCCACATCCCCAGTTATAAGAGGGTGTGCACACTTATGCAACCAGGGTATTGTAAGGTTTTTATTTTTAATTTTTCCCCCTCGAAGATTTGTTTGTTTTTCAATTGAATTGTTCACATTATAGGTCACATTAAAAGTGGAAAAAGTTGTGACATGATTTATCTTTGTCTCGTTCTTTTACATCACAAAAACCTGGCATTTTAACAGGGGTGTGTCGACTTTTTATATCCACTGTATATAGACACATCGCCTACACGGATAACGGGATAATAATTCTACTTGGTTCATATGTTAACAAAGATAATATGACAATAATGACTGCAAAGACTTTTTTAACAACCACACGGTGACGCTATTGAGGTTCCCCACATTTGCAAGCTCACCACGCTCACCATGTTTAAAATAAAAACTTGAAAAGAGGTATATAAGTCCATCTCCTCCAAAGGAACATATTTGCAATTGGGACCGATTAAATGCTTCAAACGCTACTTCTATAGCATCAAATGACAGATTTAAACCTTTTCACATGTACATTTTAAAATATCACTGAAGGCCCCTCAGCGTGATTTCTTAATGCATATTATTTCAGTATGCACTGACAATTCCAGAATTTTATATTATGACAACAAAAACTGCCACCACAGCAGCCCATAAACACCATGTTGCTTATTAGATATGGAGCAGTATTCTGATTTCAACTGGTTAAAATTATATTTTGAAACTATTTAGGGCAGTAGTACTGTTAAAGAGTATACTGAATATTTATTGAGCAGCCTTCTAAGATGTTATTTTCCTGATGATCACTCCACTTGTATCAATAAAACATATGCTAACAAGCAGACAATGGTTTTTGTGTTGATAATGCCTTTATTTACGTGATTATTCACTATTTCACTAGAGATGGTGAAAAATAATGAATTCCGAATCTTGCATATTTAGTAATGGACAAACACAATCAGTGAAAAACATCTTTATGAAGGTTACGTTGAGCTTGTTTGGCTAATTACTGTTTACGTGCACAGCCATTTTTGTTTTCATTCCACTGAATTCTGGGACCAAATGTCTTTGCGATCCAAGATGGTTAAACAAGCCGATTCACCAATCTGACTGGAAGTTCAAATCTTGATTACTTTCCTGTCTCTGAGTCACTCATCTTGTCACCTGTATCTGACTTTGTTTGATAAACAATATTTAGCAGGCAAGTTGCAAATCGTGAAATACCACATGTGCGACAGACCAGACATCATGTAATGTTAAGTTGATCAGTCTTTTTTTTTTACTGGAAGGCAAGTAAGGTAGGTAAAACTCTCTAGTCTGTCATTTGCAACATCAATAAAAACGAAATATAATGCAATTGAACAAAATAGTGAGGTAGATGATAATTGGGAACGGGATTGTATTTTTTAACTACGTCTGGAATTTCAGAAATGGTAATTAATGACACGCTAGTTAACATTTTATGTCGCTAATAATTACAAAACATTGACGTCTTGATAAAGTTATTATTTGGTGTACAAGAAGATATTTTTCGAAACTGCTGCTGACCAGAGGCCTTTTTTGCTGGCCTAGTGATGTCAGAATTAGAAAATTATATTTTTATAATTTAATATATATTTTCATTAACGCTAGATGTATTTTACAAAGTTTGTTCCCATCAGTCTACTGACGTAGTTTCATTGCTTTTCTCTCCCTTGGCTGTGCTGTTTCCAGTGCAGCTGAGATAAATCGGAGCTTTTATCCAATCAGATTGTCCACATGTGCTGTGTGAAAATCTGTTTTGAGGCTTATAGAATTTCGAGTAAATCCCATCTTCTGTTGAAGCAAATGGGGAGGATGTTGTTGATTGTCATATTCTTAAACCAATCAGATTTTGAGTTCGCCATAATTAACCTATTCTTTGGCACGTAGCATCCTTCTAGCTTGTCTAGTTGCTTACATGCGCATTTTTCAGATGGTGTGATTGGAGAGCCAGCTACCTAACTGAGATAAAACTAGTTAGTACGTAATGTAGGAACATCTAAGATTTATTTTAACTTTCTTTAGTGAGATTTAGATGTAGTGCTTTCCATTAGATTTTTTGTTTAAATTTGTACTGAGCCCTGTTTTTTTTAACGCACAGTGGAGGAGTAGAAATTGATTTGTTTGCGGATTTACTGGCAAAGCCTCCTTTTTCGAGAAAACCTGGAAATTGCGAGGAACCAACCCCCCACCTTGCAGCCCTGTCCCAGTCAGGGAAAGGATTTGTGTGGCACTTTCAATCCATCAAGGACGAAATGTACACCTGGCTTACAGCGTCGAAGGAACATTGTTGTTGTGAGTACGTTCTTATTTCTTTGGTACCTGTAATTTCATTGATTTTTGCTTTGCAATGTCTATTTGTATGCGTCCTGTCATACTGCATAATGGTACTGTACATCCTTGATGGTTTCATTCGCCATGTATTCATGTTTCCGTAATTACTAGTGTTGTGAGCCTCTTGTTAAATCTCTTTAGTCCACTTTCACTGCGAATATGGGTCGAATGACAATAGCCTAATAGCCTATAGGATTAGGCAGCCATACATGCTAGAATTATAAGCTTTGCGTCCATCGTGCTGTAGTTACTAATCGTTATTGGTAAGTAGGATAAAGTGCCCCACTTCGGAAATCAAATGCCCGTCCAGCACGTTTGTTTTGGTTACTGACCTATATCTTCTCGACAGGTAAGCAGGTTAGGACTGTAACCAGCTAATAGTTCATTTTAACCAGCAAGGTAGTAGATAAATGTAGCTGCCATGTACAAAAGTTGTCCAGGGGCTAATGACATTCAAGAGGGGAGGATTTCTTTGTCATTTAAATTACGCTATATGGGCTTAGAAAATACACTGACTTGCGGATATAGGGGTGTACCGATTTCGAACTGCGAAATTGAAGAGGAGTTTGCGAATTCTGTGATTAAGTAACCGCACTTCATTGATTGTGGCCTGCTGTTACCACCTCCACCGTATCCATGCAAATGATCGTGTACGGTTCATGTAATGGAGTTGGCATTAAACGAATTGCACTAATAAATCCATTCAAAACAACTATACCACTCTATACTTGCAGGCCTATTATTTATTTAACTTTGGTAGCAACAGTAAGACTCTACATTAGTGATTAATCAGCAACAATAACACTTCTGTTATTGTTGCTTCTGCCATTAAAATATTGGTCTTTGGTGTGTCTATAATTTGTGTTGTGTAGGCTACCTTTTCAAAGGAAAAACTATGTGGGGGAAATGATAAATGAAACAAAATTACAATTTCAATAATACTTTATATAGGTTAAAGAATATTATAAGGTGGAGCACACTGAGAAATGGTTAGAGCTTATGTAAGCTAATGTAGAGAACATGATCTAATATAAAAAAACTATTTTGATGTTATTGTTTGTAATTTGCTTGTGCTCATTTGCTTTGGAGCTTGATTGTGTAATACATCCAACCACACTAGACGTGTTCACACGGCACCTTAGCCTAGGGCTAAGAGCATCCTAAGCCCTGGGCTAAGTGTTTCATAAGCCCAGGGCTAAGCAAGTGTTCACACTTGCATATTTCGAAGTGGGAAAGCACCACCCTTAGCCTTGGGCTAGCTGGCCATGCACTGGAGCAGGGTTAGCCCCAACTTTTCAGGGCTAGCCGCAGAAAAACGGTGACAAAATAACCAGTGTTAATCGGGGTCAAGAACAAAACCATAGAATGTTCATTGTCCAATCACAAAACCTGCCCTTTCACTTAATTTACATACGCTTGTGACGTGCACCATTACCAACAGCCTCGTCTGTTTTGGTCCTTTCACTCTGCAAAGTTTTGTCGTTTCATTATACCTGCTCTATCTTAGCGAAGTAGTTATTGCAGCTTGCTTTGGATGTAAATCCAGCAAATATGTCGAAAGAATTAAGGTTGACTAACGTTTTTCTCTTTCGTTGCGTAGTTTTGACAAAGTTGTTCTAGCAAATACCGACAGGGTGGGCATCTTGATCAGTCGATGTCATGTCGATGTCCAAGTCGTTAATTGAATCGTGGTAGCGTAATATTGATCATGTGTCAGTGATGTAGGCTACTGTAACATTATTCGCATGCCAGAGAGAACGTAACATTTGCAGCTTATTATAGAATATAAAATGGTCTAATCGTATTTGTCCGTTAGCCCAGGGCTAAGGAACAGAAGTGAATCCTTAGCCTAGGTTTAAGCCTTAGCCCAGGGTTAACAAACTCTTGTGTGAACGCAGGCTAAGCTAACCCGGGGCCAGTCTTAGCCTGGGACAATGCAGTGTGTAAAGGCCTTATATTTTCCATCCCCCCACTTGAATGTACATGGGATACATTTTGCGGAAAAACTCTTCAATACCGCAGTGAATGTATTGTACAAAATACTCAGGAGAGTTTGTAAAATTACAAATATAATGTGAAATCATGGGGCACTGTACTACATCCAGCAAAACTAAATATTGTTGTCCCTCTTTAACCCCCAATGCAACACACTATGCTGTACATGGAATTCATATTGCCTCATTAGTTAGCAGCTAGTTGCTTTATTAGGAGTCTGGCTAGTTACTCCATCTAAAATTATTCTGATGACATGAACATTATAACAGACAGTTTAGCTATTAATAATTTGACTTTTACATATGGTGTTATGTTTTCCACCCTCAGTAGCTAATCTATGCTCAGTAGCCAATTAATCCACTGTTTTCATTTGTACAATGACTTGCGACTACAGGCAAATATTTATTGGAATGCAACATTGCCATTTTAAAAAAACTACCTAGCAGAGTCAAAAAATTGCTAACGTTAGCGATAAATGCTATTGACGTTAGCTAGCTAGTAACGTTACCTAATGGAAATATATTTAACCAACCTCAGTTTAAGCTAACGTTAGTCCATCTAAAATCATTTTGGTGACATGAACATTATAACAAACTGTTTAGCTAATAATAATTTGACCATTTAGAGATGTTGTCATGCTTTCAATCCTCGGTAGCTAATCTGTGCACATGTAGCAAAGTTAATTATCTGCTTTCAGTTGTACAGTAACTTGCTAATGTAAGCAAATGTTTAGTGGAATGCAATGTTGCCATGATTATTTCGTCAAAAATAATTGCTAGAAGAGCCTCAGTTTAAGCTAGCATTAGTTCACATTAAATTATTCTGGTGACATGAACATTATAACCAATGCTTTAGCTATTAAAAATGTGCTTTTGGTAGAGAGGGTGTTGTGTTCAAGCCTCAGTAGATAATCCTTTCTCAGTAGTTAAGTAATTTCTGTTTTCAGTTGTTTCTAGAATTCCACTTCTAACTGAGGGCTGAACTTATCAATTGCACCTTTAAATTGTAGACATGGCAGTTACATTAATATGAAATCTGAGATGTAATTCAACAATAACACATTGGTACGTAGGGCTATATGCCCATGCCCTATCAAAGTAAACATATTTTTACAGTAAGAATAGGGAGGGTATTCTCCAGATAAATGAAAATCTAGAAAGTTTTGGTATTATTGTTGCCACCTGTAGTAGTCTTTTGATCATCAAAATTAAACAATTCTAAGAGAAATAGTTTGTTTAATCATTGATGTTAATAGACATACTGAGGTAAACATACCTTTTGAAAATGAGAATGGTTATCTCTTCTGACCCCATCATTATCTTACAACAACCTGATAGTTGAATTCATTAACATGCTCTGCGCTGGGGAAGACAGATAAACTTCCATTCAGTTATATTTACCATACAATTAGGCTGCATTTATTAAATTCTGCAAAATTCAAACAAATTCCTAGTTACATTGTTTGGTGCTTAAGATGTTGTACTGTTCTGATAGTGTCAGAATTTTTAAGTCTCCATATTAACCTGATGCAGAAAATTTTATTATAATACCATATGAGGTAAATGTTATATTGCAGTAATTTCCAGGACATGCAAGTACATTCAGTTTGGCCAAACAGTGGTGGTATAATAGCCATAACACTATCTGTTGTTGTTTGTCACTCAGTGAGATTACATTTGGCACACATGATCAGGGTTGTGATTTTACTTGGTGTGAATGATGTTTCAAGTTGGCCACACGGGGGCACTATAGGAAAGGAAAAACCGTAAATGTCGTATTGCTTACAACTGGATATAAGTTGAAAAAAATGTGCAATCTGGCTAGTAGTAGCTTTAATGCTGAAACCTGCTAAATGCTGCTTGCAGCTTTAATTATTATTTTTATTATTCTCCAGGGCCAATTTCAGAGGCCAATAGCTCGGTCCCCTCCAGTTCAAAATACTTCAAAATCTGCCTAATTGTAGACGGACAATGATGATACCCATACTCCTCATGGTGGCGCTGTAGCACTCAGTCGAATATGGAAAAAATTAAACTCATATCTCATGAACCGAATGTCCTATAGTCAAGTAACATCCTAGATTTTCCTCCATTTTGACTTCTGTGAAAAACACATTAACGACATCTCTGAGATCGCTGAACGGATTGGCATGCCGTTTGGTGTGAAGGACCTTTGAACTATTATCTTTAAAAATGATATAAGGAAAGTTAATATCTCAAACAATATGGCTGAAATCTGTGAATGAATTTGAGGTGGGCAGGTCTATGATTTTAGAAGTCCATTAATCCCAAATGAAATATCAAACAGCTACGAAACAAAACATACCCGTAAATGTGTCTGGAATGGAAAGAAAAAGTCCCATTCAGAAATACCTCTTGGGAGCGCTATAAACATCACCAATGTTTCTCACGATTTTGCCGTTAATAAAAACACACAAACTACATCTCCTTCGAAACTGCTGAACGGATTAGGATGACAATTGGTGTGAAGGACCATTGGACTATTGTCTTTAAATGTTATTTAAGAAAAGTTGATATCTCAAACAGTATGGCCGAAATCAGTGAATGAAATTGAGGTGGGCAGGTCTACGACTTTAGAACTCCATTAATCCCAAATGGAATATCCGACAACTATGAAAAGAATCATGCCCATTAAAATCTCTGCCACGAATGGACAGCAGAAGTCAAATACAGAATGACCTAATGGGGGTGCTATGAAGCTCACCAATGTTTTGCGTTATTTTGACTTCTCCGAGACCGTTAAATGGATTGGCATGCTGTTTGCTGTGAAGCATCTGTGGACCATTATCTTTAAAAGTCCGTAAAGAAAGTTGATAACTCAAACGATGTGGCCATAATCTGCAATTGAATTTGACATAATTGCGGCACAATTTTTATAAGGCTATAAATCCTAAAAGGATTATCCAAAAAATTCTACTTGCTGTGCCCCAAGGCCAGGAATGAACCTTGAAAGGTACGAACAGCTAGCTCTCATGGTAGCACTATAAACCTCACTGATTTATAAGTCAGTGGTATTAGGAATTCAACCCGGGTGTCATATCATTTTGGCCACTGCGTGTGCATGTGACGTTAGAGGAAGAGGATTTTAGCTGTCACTCAGGTGGCTAGCAAGCTCAAGGCTAGGTGGCTAACGCAGGGTGGCTAATGCTAGGTGGCTAACATTAGGTGGCATACGATAGGTGGCTAACGCAAGGTGGCAAAAGCAAGATGGGTAACGCTAGGTGGCTAACACCAGGTGGCTAACGTCTTCGGCACTTCGCACCTATACACAATGTAATGGCTTTATAGCAGCTATAAATGTCACAGATGTTAAGATATTCACCGAAATTTTGCCATACAAGTTTGACATATAAAATTTGCTGTTGAAGTTCATCAGTACATGATGTATCTTTGATACTTAACCTCCTAAGATCTGAGCTTTGATAATTTATGCATTTGTAATTTCTCTTAGCTATGTGGGATTAGCAAGACCTGATAAGTATAATATCTAAGCATTGTCTTTGAACAGGAAGTACTTTTCGGAAAAAGATATGTCCTCGTATGATGACCTTGGGTTTATTTTACTGAAACATAGTGTCCTCATGCGGACACAGAGTCTCAGGAGGTTAATGTAAACCATCTCCACTTTCTTGACCCCCTACCCCGTACCCCCCCAACTCACATTATTTTGTCTTTCAACACACAAAAACACATCATGGTGTGTTTTAGCCACTCGATTTCCATCATCTCCTCTGTCTCCACAACACATTCTCACGCCCATATGCTCTCTTCTCTCCACACTATCACACACACATTATATTCTCTTTTCACACACAATCCACACTCTCCTCCCCCCGCTCCTCACCAAGACACACTCTCTGCTCCACACACATATTCCTACCCTACACTCTACTCCCTCCCTCCGAATACACTTTCTCTTTCTCTTATCTTCTCTCTTCACCCACTTTCTTATCTCTTTCTTATCGCCACATAAAATCACACACACATTCTCCTGTCACTCAGCATACACACATTCCTATTTAAATCCAATAAACCACACTCCTCCCCCACAAACACTATGTCCCATATTTCTACATATAACACACACACATTCTCCACTCTATACACACATTGTTTTTGCTGGACTTTGTAAGCGGAGCCAGCCAAGAAGAGCGAATGTCTCTTACTGAGTGATTGAGTGACTGGCGAACTACCCCTTGTTTAATAGTGTAGTTGTTCGAGACACGGAGTTCCATGCAGCCGACCAGTGTTTGCTGCAGACAAAACAAATTATGCATTAGGATTTGTTCAGAATAGACGTAAACTTGCTGGCTACAACCATCACTAGCTACGTTATAGTAAGCCTAAAGCAAAACTGTTTATAGTCATATTGCGAATAATTCTGGTGGATTTTCAAAGTACTCATCTGTGTATGCTTTTTGGGCTAATATAGATCACAACCCCTGGAGACTATACAGAGGTGGACAGACTACCAACAGGCCCTGTGGTGTAGTGGGAACATCCCTGTCTTTCAATATTTTGACCCCAGTTTGACTCCCCTCTCAGACGTTCCAATTTTTGTCTCTCAGAAATATTTGTCCACTCTGTACTTTTCAGCAGTCGCGCCACAATATATATCCACTCTTTAATACCATGAATCTCAGATATATAAAACAATAATTGTATTAGGTGACCCTTTTTTTTTTTTTTTACTGTTTTCTAAAGAAACAAACCAGCCGTGGAATGGAGTCATTGTTTTCATTATAGATACTGTATTGCTATTAGCTAGCTATCTACAGTAATCTTTGTACAAGAGTACACTTTAGTTCCGTTAATAAATGTTCTGTTGTCCACGTTATTTCAGCAAAAATGTAAGGGCTAAAAGTTGCATTCCTGCTGTTTAAATAGCGTAATGGTGTAAGACAGTCTCCCACACAGAAAACTGTGGATTGAAACCAGCCAGGGACAACAAAATTCATCCCTTCTAATCACAGCCTAGCTGAACTAGGGTTGCCTGGTTCCGTTTCTGGTTTCAGAAAAGGAACCAGGCAACCCTAGTTGCCTGGTTCCTTTTGTTAGGTTTTGTTTTGATTACCTCTTCGATTGGACATCCTGACTACTAGTGGCACTGGGCATATTTAAATAGCAAAAAAATGTCTCTAGTGAGAGCATGTAGTGAGATGCTTTCTGTGCCCCACTTGGACCCTTGAAATGCTGCTTGCAGCTTTAATTCAATGTATTATTTTTACAATTCTCTAAAAAACGTTGTCATTATGGGATATTGTGTAGGTAGATTAAGGGCAATATTCTTTTTTGCTGAAAGTACAGTGAGTCAGGTTCTAACCAATCAATCAAAATTAATTTTATAAAGCCCTTTTTACATCAGTAAATTTCATAAATCCCTTTTTACATCATTTACAGCAGTTGTCAAAAACCCAAAGAGAATGCAACATCAACACCCATGCGGCAGCGCTACACATGCAATGGATGGCAGTGGTTTAAACCTGTAAACCAGCATAAGCCACAAGAGGGATCATCTGTAATAGGCTTCAGTAAAATGGGTCACAGTGTGAAATACGTCCTGCATGGCAGTGGCAAATGTTACTGAGTGGACTGTCCTGCTAAATAAATAACATGAGATAATGCCAAATGGGGTACACAACTGAGATGTGAAGCCGTCAATTTCCTCTCTATGAATAATGAAAATAGTGCTATTAAAGACGCTTCACTGTCTGTTACAATGCACTGGCATCCTCCCTCTTGCACTCTCTTTTTATTCTTACAAATACCATGATTATGCTAACAGCGACGTATTGACCTCATTTAATCCTAAACTCATCAAATCATCAGTTATTACCCTCATCTCTCTCTATCTCTCCTTCACTACCTGTGCTATTCTCGGGGCTCTAAAAGGTTCCCATCCAGTTTCTGTCCACACCCTCCAGATAACCATGGAGACAAAAGGTCCTGCCTTGAGTTGAGACGCAGCATAATTAGGAGGCTGAAGTTGTCACTGGGGCACCACTTCTAATTCAAAACACATTGTGTTTTTTATGTAAGGAGTTGGCAAGCAGGGCCAAAGAAAGGGTTTTGGCAAAAAACATAATGCCTCAGAGGTAGAATAAAAGTATTTGTTTCTATTTTGAAGCTTTTGGCATATGACTGCACATGATTGGGTTGCCATGCATGACTCAGCTATGGCAATTGAAATGTCTGCTGAGGATATGTGTTGACAAAGACTGTGAGGAAAGATAGAGGTGAGATTTTTGCTGAAAGAGCAGTAGGCTACATTCAAACCAATGATACTGCAGAACATGTAGACTGTATTGAAGTGGCCAAATGTTCACAGAGAGTAGTATTTAAACTGTAAAAATTCCAAGTATAGCACATAGCCATTCAAATTTGTTCAACTTAACAAATCTCACAAAATGATGAAAAATCTATTTTTCTTAGTTGTGAGATTAGATTTGTCCCTTTAATATCTTTCATTTAATACATTTGGGTATTTTTATTTTTTGACAATGTGATTATATTTCCAGACTACAGTAGTTATCGACATTATTCCCATGGTAAATGTAGAAAGTAAATGTAGGAAGTACTATGTTAACCCATTCAGAAATCACATTAAACACAAGCTAAAGGGTGCATTCTGTGAATGGATTGGGAGGATTAGGCAAATGTTCTGTCCTCGCATAAAGCATGAGAGATTAGAAAATCATTAAGGCCTCTAATCATTGGGAATCCTGTTATCTGCGGATGAAGAGAGGGATATAGAGAGATAGAGGGATAAAAAAAATTATATGATATCTGGGGACTGGTTGCCAGTGGGCACGCGAGTTGGACAGAATTACAACTCATGCTGGAGAGCATTTCCTTGGCAGATCTATGGTTTCAGCAGTTTGTTTCATTTCATATTCTGTATCATTTGTATCTGTTTTTATTGATGTGTTAAATTAACATTTTCAAACAAGCTTGCCTATTTAGGCTTTTGACTAAACGGAATCTGTGCTTGTGTGTCGTATCTGCAATCCAGATTGACAATATAAGCCAACATTATACGAAGCAATATGGTCTTGAAGGATTTTTTGTCAAGAGCAAGTATAATAGGTTCTGACCATAGGATGTGTTTCTTTAGGAATGTCTTGACTGTCCCTTTAAAAGCCAAAACACCTAGGTCCTACCTTTCTCTGATGAATATAGGCCTTTAAAAAACCCACTTTGGAAATGCATTTGAATCAAATCAAAATTGAGACTTGGACAAGAAATGTCATCGTCCTGATTCAGAAATCATTGTTGGTTTTTGGAGAAGTTGCAGCCGGGATTCCATTTCAGTCTTGACGAGAATTCTATTGTCACAATGACAATGAACAAGATGGGTCTTGCTGTTGAATGGGGCAATGGCAAGCCGTATCCATAATTAATCTCTCTCCACGTCTTCGTCCCTCCTTCCCTTCCTCCCACACTTTTTCTCACTCTTTCCTGCTCTGTCATTTCAAAGTCAAGTGTTTATAATTTTACTTGTGGGTTGTAGATACAGAATGGCACATTTATCAATCAATCAAATTTATTTATAAAGCCCTATTTACTTCAGAGTTGTCACAAAGTGCTTTTACAAAACACCTACCTTTAAACCCCAAGGAGCAAACAACAGTAGTGTTGAATTTCAGTGGCTAAGAAAAACTCCCTAAGAAAGCTGAAATTTAGGAAGAAACCTGGAGAGGAACCAGGCTCAGAGGGGTGACCAGTCCTCTGCTGGCTGTGCTGGGTGAACATATATTAAGAGTAAAAATTTTAATAATTAATAAATGCATGTGGGCTGAGTCCAGAGTCTATTTAAACCTAGTCCAGGTCAGAAGCATGACAAGATGGACGAGGACAGGGACAACACGGGGGGAGGGGGGGTCAGCAGAGTGGCAGCTGAAATCGTCAGGTATCGTCTTGATCTGCAACACAACCAGGAGGACTTTGGACAGGGACAGCAACGAGTCTTTCAAGCCTGGTACTCCGCAGGTGTGGGCCAAGACCTCATGTCCTCCTAAGTTTAAAACAGGGCAGGAGACAGGGAAAATTTAGAAAATGCATTCCTTAGATCTACAAGGATTTATAGTGGAGAAGGAGAACTGACCCTACTACCCCAGCACAATAATATAGCAGTGTAAGACCTTGGGGCTGAGACGGGGGGTCCAGTGACACTGTGGCCCTATCCAGGGGAGGCCCCGGACAGGGCCCAACAGGCAGGAAATCAATCCACCCACATTGCCAAGCATCAACCAAAAGGACACCCACCAACCGCAACCACACTGAATGAGGGCCGAGTATTGCCAGCAGAGTACAGCCCAATTGCACAAGTGCGCATCAGAGAGACAACAACAAACCAGTGACTCCACCCCCGAATGGCATTGAAGGGAGGGCATCCCAGTGGCGATGGGAGCCCACCTCGCAAGACAGCAAGGGTGGACAGTATCAAGCCATTCTGGTCACCTTCATGCCCCTGGGCCAGACTACACTTAATCATAGACCATGCTGTAGAGATGAGTCTTTAGTAGACACTTGAAAGTTTGCACTGAGTCTGCATTTCTAACCTTAATTGGCAAATCATTCCACAGTAGTGGAGCTCTATGAGAGAAGGCCCTGCCTCCGGCTGTTTGTTTAGAAATTCTAGGTACAATTAAAAGGCCTGCATCTTGCGATCTAAGGTTACGTGTAGGTATGTATGGCTGGATCATTTCAGCGAGGAGCAAGTCCATGTATTGATTTATAGGTTAACAATAAAACCTTAAAATCAGCCCTAACCCTAACAGGCAGCCAGTATAAAAAGGCTAGTACTGGAGTAATGTGTTAAAATTTTTTAGTTCTAGTTAGGATTCTAGCAGCTGTGTGCAGCACTAATTGAAGTTTATTTATTGATTTATCAGGGTAACCGGAAAGAAGAGCATTGCAGTAATCTAATCTAGAAGTAAAAAAAGCATGGATTAGTTTTTCTGCATCAGTTTTTGATAGAAAGTTTCTGATTTTTTCAATGTTTCGAAGATGAAAATAAGCAACTCTTAAGATATATTTTATATGTTCATCAAAAGAGAGGTCAGGATCGAGGGTAACGCCAAGGTTTCTTAGAGTTTTTTGGGATATGACCATGCAGCCGTCGAAGTTCACAGTGAGATCTGCCAACAAAGCTCTTTGTTTCTTGGGTCCTAAAACGAGCATTTCTGTTTTTCTTGAGTTTAAAAGCAAGAAGTTCTTTGTCATCCACTTCCTAATATCTGAAACACATGCTTCCAAAGTAGCTAAATTTGGGGCTTCTCCATACTTCATCGAAATATATAACTGTGTGTCATCAGCATAACAGTGAAAATTGACATTGTGATTCCAGATCACATCATCCAGAGGCAGCATATATAGTGAAAACAATAATGGGCCCAAAACCGAGCCTTGAGGAACACCAAAACATACCATTGATTTGTCAGAGGATATGCCATCCACATATACGAACAGATATCTTTCAGATAAATAAGATTTAAACCAGGCTAGAACATGCCCACGTAGCCCAATATGGGTTTCCAGTCACTCTAAGAGAAGGGAGTGATCAATAGTATCAAAGGCAGCACTAAGATTATTTTTAGTGAGTTTGGTACACATCCGGAGGAAAGGGAGCAATTTATTATGTTCAACATTGGCTGACCTAGCACCGGAAATAGCTCCTTAAGTAATTTGGTTGGAATCGGGTCTAGCTGACAATTTGTGGGTTTAGAACTCATTACAAATTTAGTGAATGTGTAGTGCGATACGGGATAAAAAATTCAAGTGTCCCATTGACACCTGGTCAGGGATGTTCAGGACATTCTCAGGACAATTGAGATTTTGGGGACTATAACTATTTAAGGAGGAGTCAGATATTTGTTTTCTAATGGTGATGATCTTTTCATCAAAGAAGTTCATGTATTCATTACAGCTAAAGTGAAGACCCACTTCACTTGTTGAGCGTTGCATTTTGTTAACTTTGCAACAGTATCGAAGTAGAAATTTTGGATTGTTTTTGTTCACCTCAATCAGGTTGGAGAAATAAGCTGATCGAGCAGATGTGAGTGCTTTTCGGTATTGTAGTGTACTGTCTATCCAGGCTAGTCTGAGTACTTCCAACTTGGTGGAGCGCCACTTTCGCTCCAATTTTCTGGAGGCTTGCTTGAGTGCTCTAGTATTGTCTGTGTACCAAGGAGCATGTTTCTTGTTGTGTATTTCTTTTGTTTTTAGTGGTGGAACCGTGTCTAAATTATTTCGCAGTGTTGAGTTTAGATCCTCGATTAGATCGTTTGCAGATTTATTTACTCTGTCATTGATGAGCGAGCTTGGAAGAATATCAAGAAATCTATTTGTAGTCTGAGAATTTATAGTTACGGCTTTTGAAACTCATTGTTTGCGGAGTAAGTGGGTTTCTTTTTTTAACGGTAAATGTAATAAGACAGTGATCCGATATTCCAGGATTTTGGGGGGAAATTATTAGATCTACAATATCTATTTCTCGTGACAGGACTAAATCTAAGGTATGATTGTGGCAGTGCGTTGGACCTGAGACATATTGGATAAAACCCATTGAGTCAGTTATGGCTTCAAAGGCTTTTTGAAGAGGGTCATTGGACTTTTCCATATGAATATTGAAATCGCCAAAAATTAGAATACTATCTGCCATGACTACAAGGTTAGTCAAGAATTCTGGAAACTCATTGAGGAACATTGTATATGGCCCGGGGGGCCTGTAAATAGTAGCTATGTAAAACTATGTATCAGCCTGCTTAACTTTCAGGAGTAAAACTTCAAAAGAATGAAAACCAGTGATGTGTTTAAGAGTAAATTTATATTTACTGTCATAAATATTAGCAACACCCCCTCCTTTTCAGGATGCACGGGGGATATGATCACTAGTATAGCCAGGAGAAGAGGCCTCATTTAGGGCAGTAAATTCATCAGACTTTAGCCATGTTTCACACAAGCCAATAACTAGTTTATGATCAGAGATTAATTCATTTACTGCAACTGCCTTTGGAGCAAGGGATCTAACATTTAGGAGTTCCATTTTGAGATGCAAGGTATTAAAGTCATTTTTATTTGTGACCGAGGTGGAGGAAGGCTTTATCTTAATAAGGTTGCTATTGTTAGCACTACCTTGTTTAACTTCTCAGCCTGGAACAAGTCACAGTCGCAATAGGCGAAAATTTACTAACTACTCTGGCTATGCTATCGACAGACTCCACTATGCTAGCAGGCTGGCTAACAGCCTATTTCTGGGAGCGTCCCAAAAAGAGAGCCAGTTATCTACAAACTCTACCTCCTGCAATGGGCAGAATTCCGTTTTCAGCCAGCGATTGAGTTGCGCAAGTCTGCTGTAGAGCTCGTCACTACCCCTAGCTGGGAGGGGGCCAGAGACAATTACTGGATGACGACACATCTTTCTAGCTAGTTTACACGCTGATGCTATGTTCGTCTTCAGAACCTTTGACTGTTTCATCCTAACGTCGTTGGTACCAACGTGAATAATATCTCTGTACTCTCTATACTTGCCAGTTTTAGACTTCGCTAGCACCAACCCCAGATTTGCAGCTACGTCGGTGGCTCTGCCCCCCGGTAAACAGTGTACGATCGCCAGCTGATTCTTTAGTCTAATACTGCAGGTAATGGAATCGCCGATGACTAAAGTTTTCCGGGCCACCGGTAGAAAATGCCTGCCGATCGTCCCCCTCCAAAGATGGCTCGGGCCTTGACTCCGACTCCAGTGGGGAAAACCTGTTGAAAATCTCAGTCTGCTCTAGTAGCGACACAGGTTTAACTTGTCGACGGCATTTCTTCCTAGTGACCAAGAGAAAGATCTTGCCCGGCTGCAGGAGCTGAGCCAGGGGGCTAACAACACTATCGTTTCTTCCTGGTGGCACAGACGCTGTTTCTTCCATTCCTACATTTTCTACTAACATAATCCTTGCCTGACATTTGCGTCTGAAGCTGAGACTCTAACGCTGCTATCTTTACCTAAAGACGATAGTTCTCCTCCATGTTGTAGCTACAACAACTACAATGATAAGGCATAATAATGGTACTTAGCTTTGGGTGTTCAGGGGCGAGTAGTTCCGTTAATTATGTCCAAATAGAGTCCCGGTGTAGAAAAGTTGGGTAAGAAGTCAATAGATAAAAATACTGCGTTGGTAAACTTTTAAAGTAGAATTTAACCAATTAGTTTATACAGAGTAAATTTGAAAAATTTGTCAGGTAGCCAGGTAGGTAACTGCAAGCAGCGTACAGCACGTTAACAATCCCACAATGCAAAGCCCAAATGATGGGATAAAAGTTTTCAATCAATTCAGTAAAGCTTTTCTGACTCATGATAGCATAATATCAGTTAAGACACAGAATACACATCTTGTATTATTGGTTAGTTTAGTTTTTATTTCCCATCCTCCCCTGTACTCTCCCTACCCACAACGAGTCTATTCTCCATTGTTAGGTTAAAGATAGTTACATTGAAGGTCTATTTAGGATTGTTAGCAAAAAATAGACCTTTAAATAGACTGTTAACCTCAATACTCTTAATTTTAACCCTTCTGTTCCTCACTCAAAACCTTCCTTTTCGACTTTTTTGGAAAGGAAAGAAAAAGGTTCAGTGGTCTCTTAATTTTTTCCGGAGCTGTATAATTGTTTTAATCATTAAGCAATTATATTTTGAGTCTTGAGATTTACACAAAAATATGTACAAATTATTTGTGAAATCAAATTATCAGTATATTTGGTTTTACATGCTATGATGTATTGAAATGCATTGCAAAACAAATTAATTTCAAAAAGAAAGTACACCCCATGGCTAAAATTGGCTAAAATTAGAATCAGATGCACCAAAACAGGTCCAAATTATTAGGAAATCATTAGAGAGTATGTCAGGAGGGTCCAGCCTTCCATAACAAATAGGAAACTGGTCTGGTTTGGTCATAACCATATGGGTGTATGGTAACACATCATGCCAAGATCAAAAGACCTATCTGACACACAGAAGAAAGATTTGTGATGCTGATGAGTCTGGGAAGGGTTTCAAAGCCATTTCGCTGCAATTTGAGGTTCATCATTTGACTGTCCGTCAAATTATCTACAAATGAGAAGCCCAGACCACTGGCATTCTACAAAAGACAGATCCATGTGCATATGTCAACTATCAGAAAGAGATGGCACAAATATTGTCTCCATGAGAATCAGGAAGGAAGAATATGAAGAAAGAATATCAAGACACAACTAAGGCCTAGTCCACACGTACACAGGTATTTATTAAAACAGGTTTTGTTTTCTCCTTCATTCTTAAAAAAAAATCTCATCCATACAAGCACGGTTTAAAAAAAATCTCTGTCCACATGAAAACACAAAAACATGCTGTCAAGCACTGTCAAGAACATCCCAAACCAACAGGTGATGATTTGATCCTAACCTTAAAACCATGCAGGCCAATCAGTAGCCTGAAAAAAGTTATTACCGGTTCCGGTAGGCTAACAACAACGGTGCGAGTGTTGGATGTACCAGTAACCTCCGTAGCGCATTCTAACGCCTCTGTTCCTCAATATAGTGGAAGAGTAATTGTACATGTATGTGTAAACATGTAAAAAGTCCTGTTAGCAAGATTAAAACCAGCACTATTTTGGCTACGTCCAACAATGCACAAAATTGCCTCATGTAAACAAAGGAGATAACGGCGCACAATCTGATGTTACAAGCCAAACACTCTGTTTAACCTGTCTACACGTCAACACTGAGAACTGAGTTCTTGAATATCTTCACCCTGGAAGGAATTTTTCAAAAGGTCAGTTTTCAGTGATCTAGAACGCAGGTTGCATGTGGATGAAAGGCCAAAAAACCCTGTTTTAAAAAATACCTGTGTACGTGTGGACTACGCCTAAAACTTGCCAGATAACACCTGGGTAGATACCAACACTACTGGAAAAATATGCTCTGGACAGAAGAATCAAAGGTGGAGTTGTTTGGCCGCAAAAAAATTGCCTCATACCAGCCATAAAGCAGGAACACAGTGGAATTATGGTTCGGGCCTGCTTTCCTGCCTTAGGGCCAGGCCAACTGCCATCATTGAGACAACCATGAATTCCATATTGTACCACAGAATTCTAAGGAATGTGTAGCCATTTGTCAAAAAGCCAAAGCATGGATCTTGCAACAGGACAATGACACAGGTGTTCGGCAAAGCTGAAAAATTGACTCGTCAGAGAAGATGACCTTACTCCATTCCTCTACGGTCCAATCCTTATGGTCTTTTGCAGACTACAGCCTGGCTCTTCTTTGCTTCTCATTGATGAAGGGCTTTTTCTAGCTTTGCATGACTTCAGCCCTGCCCCTAGGAGCCTGTTTCGAACCGTCCTCGCCATGCAGTTCACTCCAGCTGCTGTTTGCCATTCTTTTTGTAGGTCACTTGATGTCATCCTACGGTTGTTGAGTGACATTCGAATGAGTTGACGTCATCTCGGTCAGTGGACTGTCATTTTCGCCCTCTGCCAGTCTGTAGCTTTGTTGTCCCCAATGTCTGTTGCTTGACCTTGTTCTTATGAACCGCCATCTTCGAATTACCTTTGAGGTACTACTTGCACTGTTTTTGCCATCCAGCTGGTCCTATTGCAAGAGGATAGTGATGACCACAGCAGTGGTTTTTATACTTTTCCTTGTTAAATTTGATTTGGTTCAGGTAATCACCTAATCAGTACCTCATTAAGTAAAATGGTGTGCCCGTGTTGGAATTTAGCAGACACTGGAATGGAATGGCTGCCATACATGTAGAGATGCTGATTTAAGAAAAAATAGGAGTGATCTCTTAATTTTTTCCAGAGCTGTATACATGGAAAAAACCTCAAAAAGGAAAAATGTGATAGAATTCTGTAACGGGTGCGTATGTCACTACTTATCAGAAGAGCTGTTTGTAAAAATAAAAACATGTTCTGGGACAATTTTTTTTTGTTGAGAAATGCCTTTCTTGGATATGTGAACTTTCATGTGACTTAATATCAATCTAGTATGCATAAATACGAATACAATTTAAAACGCAAGCCCTTGTTTAACCAAATACAAAAATACAGGACTTTTCCTGCTAGACATGATTGGCTGAGATAATGAAGGGGCTGAACATGCTGACATACTGAGTTCTGATTGGTATGCCAATTCACCGGCTTCTGTCATAACACTACTTGGTCAGTAAATCGGGATTTTCAAACATGGATAACTGCGAATGCGTTGCTAGTGTTGTCTACCACATCAGTACCCTGAATTTAGCTGGCATTGTCAACAAATCTGAGTGGGAACAAGTTGAGAGGGAATACTTTCTGGAGGACAATGATGCCATGACCCTATCTGACTCGGAAGATGAATCGGACAATGATGAGGAAATCCCAGACTTGGATACTGTTCAAAATGTTGTCAGAGAATGAGACACACTCTGCACACTCTGGCTCATCTTACACACGCTGGCTCGACACACTTGCTCGTCTTATATAAAATAACTTTCACAGATTCTTGGAGTATTGAACACCTTGAGTGTGAACTGTAGCGAAAACACAGCGTCATAAACGAAGTCAACAGACCAAACGTAGACGACAAAGGACTTTTTATGTAATCGGACGATATTCTGCCACGAAACATTACTACCTGTTTACAGGTAAGTCTAACGTGTGCTAAGTAGCTAGAGATAATTCCTTTGTTTCTTTTCAGAAAGTTGTCAAAGTAATTTGCATTGCTAGTTCTCTGGCTATAGCTACTGACGTTACTGTTAACGTTAGCTAGCTAGGTAACGAAGCTAACTTATCAAATAGCTTACATTTTCTAGTTTCTACCTTGTTTGTTGGGTAGCTAGCTTTACTTGATGATTAGCTATACTTTAGTAAATAATACTGTAACATTTCTTGTATGGTGGCTTTCTAGCTGAACAGTCAATGCAGATAGCTAGGTGTGTTTGAGTGGAGGAGTGATTATGCCCTGCTTTTGTTATGTTTACATTGTCTTCACAAAAGTGAGCAAGTCACTTATTTCGATAATTAGCTACCTGATTAACACATCATTCATCCAGGTGTGTTATAATGACCAGCTATTATGTTTACATTGTCTACACAAAAGTGAGTAGGTCACTTGGTTTGATAATTAGCTAACAAATTGACCAGTCGTTCATCCAAGTCTGTGTGTGTGATTATGACCAGCTATTATAGGTAGACAAAAAATGTGAGCCACTCACTAATTGTGTTAACAGGAAACTGGGTAAGCCTATTCTTTGTCCTAAGTGGTCTTTCTCTCTTGAATTTCTTTCAGCACCAACAGAAAACAAGTAGAATTGTGCATTACCCCCCACCCAAATGAAAACCAACTGGCACAAGTTGCGCATGAAGATCTCCTTGATAATGCGTGATGTGGACAACCCAGTCCATCAGTACAGTAAGTATGCTAAGCAGCTCAGTGGCTGTCCACCTGCACTCTCAAAGTATCTGCACTTACATTGCTGCTACTGTTTATTATGAATCCTGTTGCTAAGCCACTTTACCTTTCACTGTGCTGTTTATACCTGATGTATCAAGTGCATGTGAATAAAATAAAATTTTATTTTATTTCGTTTGATATAGTATGTGTTTATAAGGGACCAACCAGACCAGTTTAGCACAGGGCCAGTGAATACTTAAATAGCTGGGTGGGGTTAAGGCTTAAAAGGGTGTGAACTCTGCTGAAAGGACGTAAACAAAGACCAGCTCTCTGGCAAATGTGTAAATCTTTCAAGCCATTTTTCTCAGAACTAGGTAGAGCAGATTATAAACTTTTAAAGCTGCATATCTTTCCCATAACTTTATCAAACAGTATTGTATTATATACCATTATAAAGATCTGAATCTGGACCTTCATAAAATGTAAAAGAAGTCAAACTCAAATTTTGCGATATGACCCCTTTCCTGAATTCTGTCACAAATGTAACTGTTGGAGACATTTTCTTGCTGGTGTGTGTGTGTGTCCCTTTTATTGTGGGAGTGTGTTTTTTCGGTGATTACAGGTGGTGAAATGCCATATAAGAAGTGGGCGGCGGCCTAACGAAGGGGGGGAGCAACAACTTTGACCTTGCCAACTGACTTGCTGTATTGTTCTGTCAGTACCTGCATATTAGTATGAACCTATGCTCCGAACTTGTTTCATTTTATTTTTATTAACTTCAGATAATTAAGAGAGTAAATAAACTAGAACATTTCTTCATTTTAATTCCTTTCTGGATATTTGATTGTTGTCAGTTAAAGTAAACGTCTCAAATCCCCCCTTTCACTTAAGAGTGGCTCACTACATGAAAACAACACGAAGGATACGTGGTCACTATTTTAATTTTACATTGATGATTTAGAAGGTGCAAAGGACATCTGTTTCATAGAATGACTCATAGAGCCAAAACAACATAAATGTTTGTCACTGTTCAAATACTTATGGACAACACTGTATTTTTATCCTGAGCTATCTTTTTCCATTGGACTTCCAACTGGATCTTTCATATCAGCCTTTTGTTGAATTTGTTATCTATACAATATTATTGCACTAAATCTACAAGATACTGTATCTTTAATATCCACATACTTGTTGCATTTGAGCAAAATATCTTTGAAACATTGGTTCTGTCTAACCCACAACTCTTCCTAGGCTGCACCTAGGAATTTTACTCAGTTAAACACATTTTGGAGGCAGATCTGCCCTGATCACAGAAATAAATGTGATTAGTTGAGCCAGGGATGTCACTAGAGATTCATGAATGGGGGCTAAGCCTTTTTAGGGGGGGGGGTCTGGACATACTCCCCCAGAATTATTTTAAAGCCCCAAAACATCTTTTGGTCATGTATTTTTATGGTAACAATGGGTGTAAAAGTTTATTTTTAGTCAAGGTTGGCTAAAAGTACACCTGTGTCATAGCTTGTTAGACACTGATCTAATATGATTTAATCTATCCAAATAAAGAAATTAAAGTCCACTCCCCATCCATCCAACACCAACAAAAGGCACAAAAATGGCTGTACTATGTAGCCAAAATACTTTTTGGATTTTATTCTGAGAGAATGAGAAAGGGACTTGTTTGGGTTTCGAAAGAGTGCACTTTTTTTCCGTTAATATATGTTCTGTTGCCCACATTAATTCAGCCGATATTTAATAGCTAGGTTAAAAGTTGCATTTGGACAATATATGGAATTACTCAGACTAACATCAGACCCTGTGGTCTTCTGGGAAGGTTCCCAATGTTGATGCATACAATTAACTCTTTCACCCTGGTTCAATTCGCCCCTCTGACTTCCCAATTTTTGTCTCTCAGAAATGCTTACCCACTCGTACTTTTACAGCCATCACACAGCTATATATATAAATACACAGCTCTGGAAAAAATTAAGAGACCACTCCTAATTTTTCTTAAATCAGCATCTCTACATGTATGGCAGCCATTCCATTCCAGTGTCTGTTAAATTCTGTCATAACACTACTTGATGAGGTACTAGGTGTTAGGTGATTACCTGAACCAAATCTAATTTAATGAGGAAAAGTATAAAAACCACTGCTGTAGTCATCACTATCCTCTTGCAATAGGACCAGCTGGATGGCAAAAACAGTGCATATAGTACCTCAAGTGTAATTTGAATAAAAAATAACTATTCAGCATGACAAAAGAGTTGAAAAGAAAAGCTTTGAGTGAGGAAAAGAAGGTTTCAATACTGGCTTTACTGGCAGAGGGATACAGTGAGCGTCAGGATGCTTCCGTCCTGAAAATGTCAAAAACGGCGGTTCATAAGAACAAGGTCAAGCAACAGACATTGGGACAAGAAAGCTACAGACTGGCAGAAGGCGAAAACGACTG
The DNA here is from genome assembly GCA_016801175.1 of Esox masquinongy. Lineage (NCBI taxonomy): Eukaryota > Metazoa > Chordata > Actinopteri > Esociformes > Esocidae > Esox > Esox masquinongy. The sequence continues at coordinate 8,891 of JACXGI010008517.1, read as the reverse complement.
TCCACTGACCGAGATGACTCATTCTATAGTCACTCAACAACCGTAGGATGACATCAAGTGACCTACAAAAAGAATGGCAAACAACAGCTGGGGTGAATTTCACGGCGAGGACGGTTCGAAACAGGCTCCTAGGGGCAGGGCTGAAGTCGTGCAAAGCTAGAAAAAAGCCCTTCATCAATGAGAAGCAAAGAAGAGCCAGGTTGAAGTTAGCAAAAGACCATAAGGATTGGACCGTAGAGGAATGGAGTAAGGTCATCTTCTCTGACGAGTCAAATTTTCAGCTTTGCCCAACACCTGGTCATCTAATGGTTCGACGGAGACCTGGAGAGGCCTACAAGCCACAGTGTCTCGCACCCACTGTGAAATTTGGTGGAGGATCGGTGACGATCTGGGGATGCTTCAGCAAGACTGGGATCGGGCAGATTTGTCTTTGTGAAGGACGCATGAATCAAGCCAAGTACAAGGTTATCCTGGAAGAACACCTGCTTCCGTCTGCTCTGACAATGTTCCCCAACTCAGAAAATTGTTTTTTCCAGCAGGACAATGCTCCATGCCACACAGCCAGGTCAATGAAGGAGTGGATGAAGGACCACCAGATCAAGACCCTGTCATGGCCAGCCCAATCTCCAGACCTGAACCCCATTGAAAAACATCTGGAATTTGATCAAGAGGAAGATGGATGGTTACAAGCCATCAAACAGAGCCGAGATACTTGAATTTTTGTGCCAGGAGTGGCATAAAGTCACCCAACAGCAATGTGACGGACTGATGGAGAGCATGCCAAGACGCAAGCTGTGATTAAAAATCAGGGTTATTCCACCAAATATTGATTTCTGAACTCTTCCTAAGTTAAAACATTAGTATTTTGTTGTTGAAAAATGAATATGAATTTGTTTTCTTGGCATTATTTGAGGTCTGAAAACAAAGCATCTTTTTTTGGTTATTTTGACCAGTTAAAAATACTCTAAATTACAACATTTTTATTTGGAATTTGAGAGTAATGTTGTCAGTAGTTTATAGAATAAAACAAAAATGTTCATTTTACTCAAACACATACCTATGAATAATAAAATCAGAGAAACTGATAATTTTGCAGTGGTCTCTTAATTTATTCCAGAGCTGTATATATACTCATACATGTGTATATATACAGAGTCACTACATGACTCTGTAGTGTGAATGGCCCCCATGTGCCAGTATGCACTTCTGGCAGTGTCTGGGCATGCTCCTGATGAGACGGCGGATGGTGTCATGGGGGATCTCCTCCCAGACTTGGATCAGGGCATCAGTGAGCTCCTGGACAGTCTGTGGCACTACTTCGCGGCGTCGGATGCACTGATACATAATGTCTCAGAGGTTCTCAATTGGACTCAGATCTGGGGAACGTGAGGGCCAGTCAATGGCATCAATGCCTTCGTCATCCAGGAATTGCCTACACACTCTGGCCATAATGAGTCACATTATGAGTTGCCGTGACAAAACTCATACAAGTTGGAACAGCCTGTGATTTCAATTGTTTACTTTGATTTTCAGTGTGAGTTTGAATCCAGCCCTCATTCGGTTTGTGATTTTGGTTTCCATTGACCGTTGTTACATCATTTTGTTCTCAAGGAATTACACAATGTACAGTAAAGATTTTGAACTTTAATATATTTCGTTCATCGGACCCGATGTGTGATTTCAGTGTTTACTTAATTTTTTTGAGTAATATATTTAAAATTGACTTCATGCTGAGAGCGGACGTTTGACCAGGGTTAGTGCTGTCCCTACCCCACACCATAACCTTAAAATATCCCTATCCATTGTAAATGTAAAGTTCTATTTTATGACTTCCAAGCCCAGGCGTAATATTTTGAGTCAGCTCTGATCAAAAAGATTTTGTCCCAGAAATGGATATCATACGGTGTGTCACTATATTGTGATACTTAAATGGGCAATTGTTTGTAGACCCTTGGGGGGGAGAGGTCCTTGTTCAACCAGGAATTTCTAAAAACACCTCCGTAGGACGTGGAAGGGTTACAGTGTGAATTGTTTCTTGTCATTTCAATAAATTAAATATTTTTGGCACTCCCACTTCAACACCCATTCCCAGCGTCTTTTAGATAAACACCCATTCCCAGCGTCTTTTTTTTTTACATAAAATGCCAAAGACAAATACTTTTTTTGTTACATTATTACTTTAAAATCTGTTACCATGTTGCAGTGGGTATTCTTCTAGAATGCTAGCACAAATCCACAAGGCCCAATCTTGTCCCAAGTGCATGAAACCTCATATAGTGTGACACTATATCATATGTGACAGGTTTTGTGTGTCACTTCATATGATCCATTGGTCACACCACATGATACAAACTGTGTTTTCCTACACACAGAATAATTATTGATTTGAGCTGATAATTTATTACTATAAAACTAATAGCTATGCTTAATGTATGTTTTATCCTTATTAACACATTTTTTATCATCACATGAAAATAAGTGAACTAGTCTGAAGCTTAGTTTTATAGCTGGGCCGGCCTTGAACGCCTTGCTACTCTGTGTTATTAATTTTCTTCTTTTAGCTGACCTCTCACAAAGTAGCCTATTTTACATTAGCATGTATTGGAGAAGAATGTACCTACACCATTTGTCATACTTACTCATTACTAACCTAACCTTGTTTATATGTCATGTTTACTTAGGGGTAGTTATGAGTAATCAATACTTACCAGAAGTTAATATTCAAGAGACTTAACTGTAAACAATTACTTGTGATACTATTCTTTATTAGTGTGTTCCCCACTAGAAATATGGTTCTTCACTAGTCCCGTGTCGGAGAACAAAGTGCTATACAATGTTTAGTGGCACAATGTTTCACACCTTTGTGCGATTGTTCTTAAACAGTTTTTGTATGAATGTTAAATGCATGTAATACACATTTTTGCATTGACAAATTGTAGTGTGGTGTGGTTCATCCTATGGTGTGACACTATCATTTGGTGTGGCCTTCAGAATTGTGAAGAAAAAAAGGCTTTGTTAGTGATTAATCAAAACTCTCAATGGAACACATTTAAAATAGTGTCAGCAAGAGAAAAGCATTTTGTTACATTTATAACAGGGTTTGTCGGAATTAATCTAAAATATATTGAAAGATATATTGAAATATATTGAAAGAACAGATGTTGTTGTGGAAAATTGTTCCCCTTTTTCCCACCAACATGTTAAAACAACTCAGGAGTTTGTGAATTCAATAATATACTTTATTAAGGTAATAAATCTGTGCTGGTCTGCAGAGCAACCAACCCATGTTGGTCTGCAGAACAACTGACTTCCAAACCTTGGACACACTTATACAGTATGGTTATACAATGATATTAGGCCTTCCCATTATGCTAATCTCTGGGTGGATCCTTTTAGTCTTCCACCATTGTTTCACAACCCTCTGGGATCTGCCCCCCAAACCACTGTTGGAAATATTGGTGGCGTGATGGTAACATGATTTCTCTCATTCTCCCAAGATTTTCCCAAGAGAGTCAAGGACAAGCCACAGGTCCTTCTGTCCTCAATATGAGATAACAACAACCACTTATTGTACTGACCATGGGAACAGTAGTGGAGCCAGAGCAAGAGTACAGATAAGATGCTCCCACTGTCCTTGACGCACACACCAAAATCCAAACCATGTACTATATTGTTCATCAGTCTCTCTTTCTTAGCAATCAAATGTGGAAGAATCAAGGCCTTAGGCTCAAGTGACCTGGTGAAATGTTTCATCAATTAACCAAACGTTTCATCAATTAACACCCAATTAATAAACAAGTGATTAATTGTTCTGTCTACTCTTCATCAGGTTAATGTGAAATAACAACATGATTTCATGAAAAATCTATAATGTCTGATTGTGTGACGAATAAGAAAATAATACAAAATGTAATGAATTTTCACAAGGAAATGATGGATCTCAAAATAGTAATGATAAAGAATTATGATAGTGAGTTCCATAAGAAAAGAAAAAATCCCATTTTCATGTTATATACAATATATTTCATGTCATACTATATGACAATTTTAGGCACTAAACACATTAGTGAATAAATTCAGATTCCAATACCAAATCTTAAAGACCATATGAATTTTGGGAAATCTAAGAGTCAGTATAACACAACTCAATCATTTTCATGCTTAATATTTAAAATAAAATAAAAAATCAAAGGGCTTTCTGAGCTCAGATTATTACGAACGTGTGCTAAAATTTAAGTGGTAGGGATATGTGTGTGAGTAAAACTGCTTACCTGCTGTAAAAGACAGAGCTTATGTGCCCATTGACCGCACTACTCACCAACCCTTTCATTTTCTCTCATCCTCCCTTCCCCCTCTAACTTGGTCCCTCTCCAACGATCTCCCACTGACATGGACAGTGTAAATCAGAGCAAAAACCAAGCCATGAAGTCCAATGAATTCTCAGTAGACATCCAATTGAATAGATAGATTTGCATAAAGGCATAGACCTCAGGAAGCTTATAAATACATGCTAAAGTACTGAAATTTCAGAGGAGCACAGTGGGCAGTGAAGGAACCAAAAAATGTAAATTCTATGTTTATTTACATATTCAATGATTCTTCATTATTTTTATAGACGTATACCTATGTACGTAATTTCAATCCTAGTAGGCAATCATTGGAATGTTAACAGTTAACAGATGTTTCGGTAAGGTGTGAATGCAGGGACAAAGTTTTTGCTTGTTATGGCCTAGCTGGCTTGCTTCTCGAGATAACACCACTCTGTCATATGAGATGGCCCCAGAACAGATTGGAATGTGTCCCTAATTAATAAGGGGTCTATTCTTCAGGACTAGTTTTGTTATCCTTAGGTCAATAAACCAACCCCCACACCTTTGGTTAGGGGATATAAACCAGAGTGGAGTTTAGGAAAGCTCTCGCTTGCATTTTCCTCACTCCTGCCTGCATCTTCAATCTCCGGAGAAATTTTATCTTGGATACTTGTACTGTAATTGTAATACTCTCTTTATATATTGAATGCATTTGTTACATTAATTTATTGACTATTTGGAAATAATCTAAAACAGGTCAAAATGCAGTTCCACCAGCAGTTTATATCCATTTAGAACATCTATTGAGCTGCTATTGAACATCTGTGGGGGAACCTGAAGATTGTAGTTCACCGACACTCCCTATACAATCTGATAGAGCTTGTAAGCTTACAAAAAGAACAATTACACTTAATGAAGAGTGAAAAGGCAACCAGATTTACTGATGAACAAAAGATTCACAAGGCCTAACATCGAGATGACTTTTGGGAAAAATACAACGTCCTTTTCTCCGAGTGAATGGACTACAAAAACAGAGTGTTCTTGCAGGTCTCTCCAGGGGGTTCTAATGGGGCTAACAACTTGATTTCAACGCCAGTGTATAGGCCCAGACTCATAGTTTAAGCATATGCATTGTTTGTCTATAGGCGACATAAATGAGCTACACTGTTACAATAACACTTTAAAAATCAGTGCTGGGGAATGTTACTTTTAAAGTAACTAATTACAGTTAATAGTTACAGTTCCCATTAAGTAGTTACATTACTTAGTTACTTACTGTAGAAAGTAAGGCGTTAAGTTACTTAGTTACTTTAAAATAAGTCCTTTGATTCTATATTCATGTGTTGGCCACTTACGCCCAGAAGGCACAGATTTAATGGGACATCATATAATTACGTAGTCAGGTATTGCATAGTCAGTGTCACTCAACAGCATATAACATTATCAATCATTATACTGAAAGAGTGACCAATCCTATTATCTCAAGTAATCATATATCATAAAACCAAATTATATTTGCGTTTAGTTCTTTAATCAAGAGTCTCTGAAATGAATACATTATTTTGTATTTTAATTGCCTCCACATTTTCAGGCCGGGGTTTTTTAACAACCTAGATGTATACTTATCTGACTTCAATACTTGATTGATCCACTGCGGAGAACAATGAAGAACAAAAATAACAGCTGTAGCATTGTACACTGATCAACATACCTTCTCAAAAAGAGCAATTTGAAATCTCTTTGCAATAATGTGCATAATCCAGTAATGTTTCATGACTTTATTCATAAATAATGACAATCTGTTTTGAAATGATTCAGAAAAATTGCAAACGTGTACTTGGCTGTTAATTTACTATAAAATATAGATGACAAAAGAACATTTTTCTCTGCTTATATAAACGACCACTATTAAACTACTATTAACACCTCAAATATACAAATACAATGTGGGCTACATAACATTTATTAACAGGATGAAAGTGCACTTTGGTGAATCCCAAACAAGCAATTTAGGGTCAAAATAATTTAGGATCAACTTTGGCTGTCCAAGAGAGGATGATTTCTGATCGAAATTTGGTTGCCCAACAGGCAGGAGATCCCAGCAAAACATAACAGCAACCGCGGTGATTGGTTATATGCAAGTGTAATAATGATGTAGTTGAAATAGTGAGATCTGCTTCCCAAGCCAACAATCGCAAAGTTCACCGGAGCTCAGACTTCCGCTGCACAAATCGCTAGTCGATGCCACATATCATTTTGAAATGAATGGGAGCTGGGCAATTGGCTTTGCTATGTGTATTATGTCCTTTATCTGGGAGAGCTGATGCTGCCATTTTGCATCCTTTGTTGCCACATGCTATTAGAGAAAAGTAATGTTACGTAATGCTACGTAGGTTGCACTGAGGGAAATTGTGTAACGCGTCATTTATTTGAAAAAATAACTAGTAAGGGATTACTGAAATTAACTAACATGTTACATTACTCGTGACCGTCAAAAAGTAGTCTGACTACTGAAACGCGTTACCACCAACACTGTTAAAAACACGGTAAAAAGTCTGTGTTATGGAATTGCTTGAACTAATGTACTTTTCTATTACCTGGCATGCAACTCTGGTCTTTGTGACTGAATGATATCAGTGGATCGTTGGGTTCTCTGACCATCTGTTAATATGCCTAAACCAATAAGGGTATCTGTCCTTTGTTCTTCAGGAAAGTGATTGACTGTCTTTTACGATGTTCCCCTTGCCCCTACTTGGGTAAACATTTATGACAGGATAGAGGAATACGCTAGCGGGGGCAGGAAGGATAAGGAACAAATGTTGTCTTTAGAGAATAAGCATCGTCCTTAGTTCCTTGGAATAAGGTGGGGGGACAGCCCGCCCTTTGGGTAAAAGCTATGAATTGTTGACATGAGACAGCTGTGCAGTATCTTACTGTAATAAATTTTAACTGTAATAAATACTGACTATTCATGTATTTTCCTCAGAGATTCCTCACAGTTTATTCTGTAAGCTTTTGACGCATCTCTCCTTGCAAGTAAATTAAACTGCTAATTGTGCCAAGATTTTGTCTTTCTACTTACTTCCATTAAGAGTTCTAGTCGGTGGAATTACCATAACATCTGACAGCAAAGTTTCCAAACGGATGCCATCAAATGAGAATAAAGAACCATAACCACAAAATTACATTGAATAAACTGTAAAATACAGAGCAGGGTTTACAGTAAATATTAATTGAATTAAGAGTATATTATTTTTGTTAAATGTTCATTAAATCCTGTATTCCTGTAATTTCACATCAAGAACCCATTTCCTCCCCCAAATTCTCCCTTTTGTTGCTGTTCCTAAAAATAAGGTAAGGGACCTTTTTCTAAACTCCCTGTTTGAGAATGGCTCATTTCCAGTAGAGTGCTGGGGCTAACCACTATTGGCAAGATGATCCAGAATGTGGCGTGGAATTGAGTCTGCTTACTGGACATTTGAACTTGTAGGCCTATTGTATGTCTATGGGTGTGTGTATATGAACTGTGTTTTATACCGGTGTTAACGTGGGGTGCACCCAAAGTACAAGAACGTGGGTAGGCGCACAAGGTGGATTATTTGTTTGTCAATGAATAGTGGTAATCAACCATCAGAAGGAGATGTGCGCTGGATGGATTAATCTTTGTCAATAGGAATATTGGTAGTCAACCATAAAAGACGTTCTAGGTGAATGTTACGCATGCAGGTACCCTGTATGTGCGTTTGTGTTTTTCCCCTCCTGCCGTTTCCCCAGGTGTCTCTTATGTTCCTGATTGTGCTCGTTGGTGTTTCTCCAATCAGTGGACACCCATCCTAATTGCACCACCTGTTCCTTGTTCCATTACCCAATCGCATCACACATCCCTGGTTTAAAAACCCAGTCAGTTGGTTCTCTCAGAGAGACTCTTTTGATTTACCCCACATGGACATAGACACTCTTGAGATACATACTTTTTTTGATAGGCAGACACTTTGTTCAAACATACATCACTTAGTTTAGCACATACAGGTGCTGGTCATATAATTAGAATATCATCAAAAAGTTGATTTATTTCAGTAATTCCATTCAAAAAGTGAAACTTGGATATTATATTCATTCATTACACACAGACTGATATATTTCAAATGTTTATTTCATTCAATTGTGATGATTAAAACTGACAACTAATGAAAATCCCAAATTCACTATCTCCGAAAATTAGAATATTACTTAAGAACAATACAAAAAAAGGATTTTTAGAAATGTTGGCCAACTGAAAAGAATGAACATGAAAAGTATGAGCATGTACAGCACTCAATACTTAGTTGGGACTCCTTTTGCCTGAATTACTGCAGCAATGCGGCGTGGCATGGAGTCGATCAGTCAATCAAATCAATCAAATTTATTTATAAAGCCCTTTTTACATCAGCAGTTGTCACAAAGTGCTTTTACAAAACACCCGGCCTTAAAACCCCAAGGAGCAAACAACAGTAGTGTTGAATTTCAGTGGCTAGGAAAAACTCCCTAAGAAGGCCGAAATTTAGGAAGAAACCTAGAGAGGACCCAGGCTCAGAGGGGTGA
>JACXGI010008516.1:0-33320 GCA_016801175.1 Esox masquinongy | reverse complement strand
GCTAATATTGTAAGTCAAATTTAGCCATTTCCAACCATATTTTCTAATTAGATATAAATACATGTTGTCCCAAATAAGGCATTTTTATGCGCCACCTGTTGACAGAGGAGAATTACAACTTTAAAAAATAAAATAAAAATGGCAGATAGCGCATCCGGCAGAAATTCGGGCAAAATAGCTTTAAATTAGCTTTTCCAGTGTTTTTTTTTACATAAATGAAATACTGGGGGATAAAGCATGCATATCTAAGAGAATTCCTAAAAGGAGCTTCCTGTAAGCTTATCGAGTGCTGCAAAAACAATTTTTTTATCTACCTCTGGGTCGAATTGACCCCTTCCGCCACTTCTAGTGTTAATAAGGTGGACTCATTTATGCATGTTTGTCAGATGTTTGATAACAAACATACAAAACAGAAAATAGCACCTGAGATGTAGCCACTTGTCACCGTTTTTTTTAAGTGTTGTTCCTTTCACTTTGTCCATCAGGCACAACATAGTTATTTTCAGTGGCATTGATGGCTTTTCACGCAAGGTGAGATTTACCTTCAATTTCACGTTATGAGCAGCTCAATTATAAGACAATCATTGGACTTAGAACATAAAGCTTTTGTCGGAGGTATAGCAGTGTATCTCCAAAAGACATTAACACCAACCAAGATTGAGTAAAACTTTTCCTCTGCAATTTTGCCTGTTTACATTTAAGAGATCTTGTTGTCAAAATTAGTGTTATTCAAGATTTCAGTTATACCTGCACTATACGTTCTAATCACCAGTTTCACCATGTAGGGGTATGCAAGAGAGTTGTGACTTTCCACCATTATTTGGGTTAATCTACACTTTTTTTGTATTCTCAATGATAGTAAGTACAATAACGCACAGATAATGTACCTGAGGGTTGCAAACAATAATCGGTCTGACATCACCTTAGCCTTCTTCAGCCAGACTGTTCAGGAATTTGGATATCCACTCAGGAAAATTTGTAACTCAGGTCAGATGTGTTCATGATTTGTTACAAAAAAAAAGCCTGTCATATTGTTACTGTTATTCTAAAAGTCCACTACCATTCTTTCTATTTTGGTTGTGTCAATGTCTTTACTTTAGAGTGCGATCAGATCAAGGGGGAGAGAATGTTGTTGTTGTGCATTTGATGTTTACCGTGCATGAACCAGACAGTGGCAGATTTATAACTGGAAAAAAAGTGTCCATAACCAAATGTATGCTTTGTCCTAGTCTTTGAATATTCTAGTAAGAACACAGAACTACTTAAACACCTACATACAATATATCTTTCCTTGGAGGAACTAATCAATTAACAAATTTGGTGGCTTTACTGTAGAGTGCGTACCACAAGGCTGAGTCCATTTGGCAGTGGACTGGATTCGAGTCCAGTCTGGGCCCTTTCCTGCATGTAAACCCCTCTCTCTCCCCACCTTTCATGTCTATGTCTCTGTCCCATTAAAACATGAAAATGCCCTAAAAATAATCTTATTTAAAAAAATAACTATTGTATGGCAAGGAATGATGGTAAAGATATCAACTATGGCCGAACACATGTAAAATGACTTGATTGAGGGGATTCGACAAACATCTACATTTAAAAATACCATTTGAAATCTGGGTACACATTTCAATAGTTGAGGGTGAGGATTTTCAAACACCAATGATTTCAACAATCCTTGAAGAACACTTTCTTCCAAAAAGGGTTCTTGGGTGAAAAGGGTTCTTAATGAAACCCATAGTTTTACAAAAAAACCCTGAAGAACACTTTCTTCAAAAAAATGTTTTTCAGAATCAAATGGTTCTGGGAAGAACCTCAACCCTTCAAGAAGAACTTTTTTGGAACCCTTATTTCTAAGGGTGTACTGTAGCTAGCTCGCTAATCCAAATTGTTATTAAGACCTTGTTTCATTGCAACAACTGCATAGCAGAGACTTGTCAATGTATTACAAATTTAAAGTAATTATCTACAAAATGCACTATTGAGATGTTTTATAATTTCAGCCAGTAGTTGAAATTAGTTGAAAAAGAGATCATTGATAGCCAAAATGTAATCCAGTTGTGTACTGCACCACCTTTTTGAAATGATATGTTATGACTTGAAAAAATCACTACAATTCATTCAGTTTGCAGCATACGAAGATACATCCATTGTGCTTAAGATGATCAAATACAAATTTAAAGTTATGGGATGTAAATACAATTGCTGCTTGCATTTAAATCAATTTGGTCACTTAAAATTTTGGCATTTGATCCAACAGCTAATACTTTGTCAGTGAGTCCTGAGACAACTATGCAGACCGCTCTTTAATCAATCCACCAGCAGAGAGGACAGTATTTACTCAAAAGAGTATTTTGTCTCAGCAAAACACAGACAGCAATCTCCGTCAGACGTCAAATCCACTAGCCTGGATTCCGCTACCCACCATTCCTTTCACTTAAAAAATAGGAAAGTGTGCATAGTTGACCTTGATAATCCCCACAAACCACGTGCAAATTATAGAAACCCAGTGACACTCTTTGGTGTGTTCTCACCTGACCTTTCTAATTGTATCCTTGGGTAAATGTATTTTGAAACACCCTAATTGCCTGTTTCATTCTGTCTTTGTGTTTGTTGTCAATGCTTTTAAGTGTTGCTAACTAAGGAGCTCCCGTGGAGAGGGTCTGATGTTAACATGGACTTTCTCTTTCGCAAAGGTCAGGGTAGATGCCAAATGCCACCATTGATGTTGTAGGGACCAGATGGAGAAGGACAGGAAAAAGAGCAAGGGATGTTTGTTGGTTAATTAACAGACTAACACAGATCCCATTCTACCTGTGTTGCTTGCACAAGTGATGTACACGTTTTCACGTTTACATATCAATAATTGGTTCCAAAAGCATCAGTACTTAGCTGTACTTTGCCTTGATTCTATTTGACATGTGCCACTGTGGTTGACATTGCATAGTCCACCTAATGCAGTTTAACTAAATGGAAAAAAAAAATGTGTGGATAGAGAAAAAGTCATCATGGTGTTTGTTAATTAAATCCATTAGTGATAAGTAACACTGTACTGCAGTTTGACGTTAATGTTTTAAATATATTTAGATGTTTAATAGAACAATAAACACTTTTTTAATATCCTGTAATTGTCTTCCATATATTCAAGTAGTTTTAATCTATTCTTTTATTATTGTAAACAGTATATTAATGTAAAAAAAAGCCAATTGATATTTTATTTGTCAGATGTATTATTGTTATTATAAAGGTGAAGAAGTGCTGTTTGTGAAAGATTCACAATTTTTTCTGACTCAAAATGACTTTACTTTGGTTGTGTGCTTTATTCTGTCAACAATATATCATAAAAGATGAACCAGACAAAAATAATAATACTGCAGGCAGCAACTAGAAGAGAATTAAAGCTGTAAGCAGCATTTAATGGGTTTCAGCATTAAGCTATTAGTAGCCAGATTGCATTTTTTTCCAACAGGACCCATATTCAACTCATGTCCAGAGCTGTAAACAATATTACATATACGGTTATTCCTTTTCACTAGTATCCCCATGCGCCAAAGGGAAAAATCTTTTATATAAACTAAACTCACAAGCCTAATCATGTGTACCAAATGTAATTAGGGGGCCAAGCAACAACGTTGCTGGAACCCTCTTATGTTTGTTTGTTTTATTATTATGGAGTCAAGCAACAAAGTTGCGGGAACCCTCTTATGTTTTATTATTAGCGTTTCAGCAATTCACTGGTGAAACACTATTGTGTTTGTTCTGGTTCATTATTATTATTAGGGTTTCAGCAGTTCACTGGTGAAACCCTATTGTGTTTGTTCCGGTTTATTATTAGGGTTTCAGCAGTTCACTGACCCATAAGGTCCGCCATGATGGATTTTCCGCTATTTTGGATTTTTTGAAAAACAAAAAAATTAACTCCTCTGGCACCAAATGTCCGATCTTCACGTACTTTGATAATTGGCATCTAGGGACCATTAGCTTCAAATGTTATATCAGCCAGACCATTATGTCAAAAAACATGGATGCTGTTGACCAATGAACATGTGAGGGGGCATGGTTTTGCACATATATAGACATCTCCTACAAGGATAATGGTATAATAATTCTACTTGGTACGTATGTTGACAAGGACCATACAGAAAAAATGACTGCAAGGATTTTTTTATCAACCACACAGTGGCGCTATTGAGGTTTTTCCACATTAGCAAGGTCACCATACTCACTCCGTTTGAGATACAGCCATGAAAAGAGGTAGATAAGTCCACCTCCTCATAAGGAACATATTTGCAATTGGGACACATTAAGTTGGGCGTAATGGTTTTTCAGAAATTCTGAATTTGTGAAAAATGCTTCAAACGCTACTTCTATAGCATCAAATGACAGATTTAAACCTTCTCACAAGTACATTTTGAAATATCGCTGAAGACCCCTCAGCGTGATCTCTTAATGCATATTATTTCAGTATGCACTGATAATTCCAGAATTGTATATTATGACAACATAAATTGCCTCCACAGCAGCCCATAAACACCATGTTGCTTATTAGACATGGAGCAGTATTCTGATTTCAACTGGTTAAAATTATATTTTGAAACAATTTAGGGCAGTAGTACAGTTAAAGAGTATACTGAATATTTATTGAGCACCCTTCTAAGATGTGTTATTTTCCTAAGGATCACTCCACTTGTCTTATCAACAAAAAACATATGCTAACCAGCAGACAATGGTTTGTGTGTTGATAATGCCTTTATTTACGTGATTATTGACTATTTCACTAAAGATGGTGAAAAATAATTAATTCCGATTCTTGCATATTTAGTAATGGACAAATACGATCAGTGAAAAACACCTTTATGAAGGTTATGTTGAGCTTGTTTGGCTAATTACTGTTTACGTGCGCAGCCATTTTTGTTTTCATTCCACTGAATTCTGGGATCAAATGTCTCTGCGATCAAAGAGGGTTGAACAAGATGATTCACCAATCTGACCGGAAGTTCACATCTTGATTACCTTCCTGTCTCTGAGTCACACGTCGTCACCTGTATCTCACTTTGTTTGATAAACAATCTTTAGCATACAAGTTGCAAATCGTGAAATACCACGTGCGACAGACCAGACATCATGTAATGTTAAGTTGATTAGTATTTTTTCTTTACCGGAAAGCAAGTAAGGTAGGTAAAACGCTCTGTCATTTGCAACATCAATCAAAACGAAATATAATGCAACTGAACAAAATAGTAAGGTTGACGATAATTAGGAATGGGGTTGTATTTTTTAACTACGTCGGAAATTTCAGAAATGATAATTAATGACACGCTAGTTAACACTATGTCGCTAATAATTACAAAACATTGACGACTTGATTAAGTTATTATTTGGTGTACAAGAAGATATTTTTCGAAACTGCTGCTGACCAGAGGCCTTTTTTGCTGGCCTAGTGATGTCAGAATTAGAAAATTATATTTTTGTAAATTAATATATATTTTCATTAACGCTAGATGTATTTTACAAAGTTTGTTCCCATCAGTCTACTGACATAGTTTCATTGCTTTTTTCTCCCTCGGTTGTGCAGTTTCCAGTACAGCTCAGATAAATCAAGAGCTTTTGTCCAATCAGATTTTCCACATGTGCTGTCTCCGGGTGAAAATCTATCCTGAGACCTATAGAATTTCGAGTTAATCCCATCTTCTGTTGAAGCAAATGGGGAGGAGGTTGTTGATTGTCATATTCTTCAACCAATCCGATTTCGAGTTCGCCATAATTAGCCTATTCTTTGGCACGTAGCAGTCTTCTAGCTTGCCTGCCTGTGCATTTTTCAGGTGGTGTGATCGGAGAGCCAGCTACCTAACTGAGATAAAACTAGTTAGGACATAATGTAGGACCATCTAAGATTTATTTTAACTTTCTTTAATGAGGTTTGGATTGTTAGATGTAGTGCTTTGCGTTAGATTTTTTGTTTAGATTTGTACTGAGCCCTGTTGTTTTTTTAGCGCACAATGGAGAAGAAATGCATTTGGTGGTGGATTTACTGGCAAAGCCTTTCTCGAGAATACATGGAAATTGTGAGGAACCAACTGTCTCAATCAGGGAAAGGATTTATGTGAAAGGATTTGTGTGGCACTTTCAATCGATCAACTATGAAAAGGACATAGTCGACGGAACATTGTTATTGTGAGTACGTTCTTATTTCTTTGGTACCTGTAATGTCGTTGATTTGGGCTTTGCTATGTCTATTTGTGTTGCTGCGTCCTGTCATTCTGCATAATGGTATTGTACATCCTTCATGGTTTCATTCGCCATGTATTCATGTTTCCGTAATTACTAGTGTTGTAAGCCTCTTGTTAAATCGCATTATTCCACTGTCACTGTGAATATGGGATGGTTACGTCGAATGACAATAGCCTAATAGCCCATAGGATTAGGCCGCCATACATGCTAGGAATATTAGCTTTGCGTCCATCGTGCTGAAGTTACTAATCGTTATTGGTAAGGATAAAGTGCCCCACTTTGGAAATCAAACCCGTCCAACACGTTTGTTTTGGTTCCTGACCTGTATCTACTTGACTGGTATGCAGGTTAGGAATGTAACCAGCTAATAGTTTGTTTTAACCTGCAAGGTAGTAAATAAATGTAGCCGCCATGTACAAAAGTTGTGCAGCGGCTAATGACTTTCAAGATGGGATGATTACTTTGTCAATTAAATTACGCTATATGGCTTAGAAAATACACTGACATGCGGATATAGGGGTATACCGATATCGATTCTAGTTAGAAAATGTTTAGGTTCGATTTCGAACTGTGAAATTGAAGAGGAGTTTTCGAATTCTGTGATTAAGTATCCACACGTCATTGATTGTGGCCAGCTGTTACTACCTCCACGATATCCATGCAACGGATTGTGTACGGTTCAAGTAAAGGAGTTGGCATTAAACGAATTGCACTCATTAAACCGTTAAAAACAACTATACCGCTCTATACTTGCAGTCCTATTATTTATTTAACTTCGGTAGCAACAGTAAGACTCTACATTAGAGATCAGTCAACAACAATAAGACTTCCGATTTTCATATGTTGCCTTCAAAATGAAGGTCTGTGGTGTGTCTGTAATTTGTGTTGTGTAGGCTACATTTTCAAAGGAAAAACTGTGGGGGAAATTATAAATGAAACAAAATTACAATTTCAATAAAACTTTACATAGGTTAAAGAACATTGTAAGGTGGAGCACAGAAATGGTTAGAGCTTATATAAGCTAATGTAGAGAACATGATCTAATATAAAAAATCCAATTTTATGTTATTGTTTTTTATTTGCTTGTGCTCATTTGCTTTGAGATTGATTGTGCAATACATCCAACCACACTAGATGTGTTTACCCTGCACCTTAGCCTAGGGCTAAGAGCATCCTAAGCCCAGGGCTAAGCAAGTGTTCACAATTGCATATTTTGAAGTGGGAAAGCACCACCCTTAGCCTAGGGCTAGTTGGCCATGCTCTGGATCAGTGTTAGCACAGACTTTTCAGGGCTAGCCCCAGAAAAATTGTGACAAAATAACCAGTGTGAAATAGGGTCAAGAACGAACCATAGAACGTTTATTGTCCAATCACAAAAGCTGCCCTTTCACTTAATTTACATACGCTTGTGACGCACACCGTTACTAAACCGTTACTCTGTTTTGGTCCTTTCACTCTGCAAAGTTTTGTCGTTTCATTATACCTGCTCTATCTTAGCGAAGTACTTATTGCAGCTTGCTTTGGATATATATCCAGCAAATATGTCGAAAGAATTAAGGTTGACTAACGTTTTTCTCTTTCGTTGCGTAGTTATGACAAAGTTGTTTAAGCAAATACCGACAGGCTGGGCATCTTGATCAGTCGATGACATGAAGTCGTTAATTGAATCGTGGTAGCGTTACATTGATCATGTGTCAGTGATGTAGGCTACAGTAACATTATTCGCATGCCAGAGGGAACAAAACATTTGCAGCTTATCATAGAATGTAAAATGGTATTGTGTTATATTTGTCTGTTATCCCAGGGATTAGGAACACAAGTGTGAATCCTTAGCCAAGGGTTGACAAACTCTTGTGTGAACACAGGCTAAGCTAACCCGGAGCCAGTCTTAGCCTGGAACAATGCAGTGTGTAAAGGCCTTATTTTCCATCCCCCCACTGTAATGTACATGGGATACTTCTTGCGGAAATACTCTTCAGTACTGCTGTGAATGTATTGTACAAAATACTCAGGAGAGTTTGTAAAATTAAAATTATAATTTGCAATCATGGGGCACTGTGCAACATCCAGCAAAACAATATATTGTTGTCCCTCTGTAACCCCAAATGCCACACACTGTACTGTGCATGGAATTCATATTGCCTCATTAGTTAGCAGCAAGTGGCTATATTTAGGAGTCTGGCTAGTTACTTCATCTAAAATTATTCTGATGACATGAACATTATAACTGACAGTTTAGCTGTTTTTAATTTGCATTGTAGATATGGTGTTATGAATTCCAGCCTCAGTAACTAATCTATGCTCCTATAGGCAAATATTTGGTGGAATGCAATGTTGCCATGATTATTTCATTTAAAAAAAATCTACCTAGAAGAGTCAAAAAAAAGGCTAACGTTAACGATAAATGCTATCGATGTTAGCTAGCTAGTAACGTTAGCTAACGGAAATATATTTAACTAACCTCAGTTTAAGGTAGCATTAGTCCATCTAAAATCATTTTGGTGACTTGAACATTATAACATACGGTTTAGCTAATAATAATTTGACCTTTTAAAGATTCAGAAATGACCATTTAGGTGTCATGCTTTCAAGCCTCAGTAGATAATCTATGCTCGTAATTGCTAGAAAAGCCTAAATCTAAGCTAGCGTTAGTTACTTTAAATCATTCTGGTGACATGAACATTATAACTAATGCGTTAGCTATTAAAAATTTGCTTTTGGTAAAGAGGGTGTTGTGTTCACGCTTCAGTAGATAATCCATTCTCAGTAATTAAGTAATTTCTGTTTTCATTTGTTTCTACAATTCCACTTATAACTGAGGGCAAAAATTATCAATTACACCTTTTAATTGTAGACATGGCAGTTAAAATTAAATCTGAGTTGTAATTTAAGAACAACACTACCAAAGTCAACATTTTTTATAATAAAAATAGGGAGGGTATTTTCCAAATAAATTAAAATCTGAAATGTTATTGGTTTTATTGTGGCTACCTGTAATAGTCTTTTGATCATCAAAATTAAACAATTCTAAAAGGAATAGTTTCCTCAATCATTGATGTTAAAACGCATACTTAAGTAAGCATACCTTTGAAAATGATAATGATTATCTGTTCTGACCCCATCATTATCATACAACAAGCAAAAGTTGAAATCATTAATATGCTCTGTGCTGGGCAAGTCTGACAAACTTGCATTCAGTTACATTTACCATGCGATTAGGGTACATGTATTACATTCTGAAAAATGAGCCTTGAAAAGAGGGGAATTAGTATAACTCCTCACAATGAACATAATTGAAATCGGGACCCATTAGCTCAGCCCTTAAGTTTTTTCGGCCATTTTGAATATTTGAAAAACGCTTCATAATCTACTCCTATAGCATGGAATGTCTGATATTCACGTCCTTTGACATTTCGCTTCTATGGACCGATGTCTTCTAATGTTCTGTAACCCAGGCAAGTGTGGCAAAAAACATGGCCGCTATTGACCAATGAACATGTGCGTGGGTGTGGTTTTGAACATATACGAACACTATTACCACGAGGGTAATGACATTACAATTTTTCTGGGTCAATATGTTGACAACGATGCTTAGACGAAAATGACTGCAAGCAATTTTATGTCAACCACATGGGGGCGCTATTGAGGTTTTCCATGTTTGCAAGCGCACCACACTCACCCCATTTCCGTTAGAGCCATGAAAAGGAGTAGATAATTCCAACCCCTCTTTAGGAACATAATTTAAATTGGGAACCATTAGCTTAGCCCTTATGGTTTTTCGGCCATGTTGAATATTTGAAGTGTGGCAAAAAACATGGCCGCTTTTGACCAATGAACATGTGCATGGGCGTGATTTTGAACGTGTATGCGCACAACTACTACAAGAGTAACAGTATTACAATTCTACTGGGTGAATATGTTGACAATCACAATACGGAAAAAATGACTGCAAGCAATTTTTTATCAACCACACGGGGGCGATGTTGAAACAGACAAATATGCAATCTCATGCCACTCACTCAATTTGACATAGAGAATGAAAAAATGGCCATGTCCTAACAGGGAACATATTTGCTATTGGAACCCATTAGCTCTGCCTTGATGAATGGCTGCAATCAGCAATTGAATTTGACATAGGTGTGGCTCTAACTTTATAAGGCTATCAATTCCAAATAGAATACCCCGGAACTCTGCAGCTTGCTATACTGGTAATCAACTAGGCCAGGAATCATTAATATGCTCTGTGCTGGGCAAGTACCTCAGTGGTACACAAATCTAACCCTCAGAAACGTCACCGATGTTAGGAAATTCACCAAAAATCTACCCTATAACTCAGTCATGAAACTTTCTGGAGATGTTACTCACTCTATGAGGTGTCTGAGACAGTCATTGTCTGCTAATTTTTTTTATCACGCCCGAGCCAAGGATTCTTTGGCTTAAGTAGCTAAACCGTTTCCCATTCAAAGTCAATGGAATGAGGAAACAAAACCGGGTGTCATATAATTTTGGCCACTGATTGGGAGTGTGGCGCTAGTGCGACTTTTTCGTTGGATTACTCTGACAAAGAAGACAACTTTGTCCTTCAGCTGTCACTGAATTTGGCGGCAAGCACAATGCCATTTCTTACAAGGATTCCATTCACTGTTTCAATTCAAATGAACACATTCTACTAAGGTAGGTAACCTATTCACAAACAGTACAGTGATGTTACGTTATGTTAGCTATTTAGTTAGCATTAGCTAGCATTGTATTAGCTAAAGCACACGTTGCTAAAACGTTCGACTTGTAATGATATAAGTGTTAGTTAACGCTAGGTAGCTAATGGGAGGTAACATTACTGTTTGTAACACCTCCGGTAGCAGGGTGTTGTGACACTAAACAGGAACGTTGTTACTAATTAGTACATTAGAACCAAACGGCACAACTACGACGTGCAGTTGGCTGGTGGCCCTGGAGCTGAAGATGGAGAAATTGCAGAGTGGCTAGGTACAATGTGACTTAGTATTCTTGATGATTGCATGATAGCAAGTCAATTGTCGATATGTTTAGCTAATGGTCCCACTTCCTTTGTACTGCCGTGTTTCCACAGTCACTGAAAGAGCAATAGTTCACATTTACTCATTCAAGTGCATTTATTTTTCATAATTTACACATTGTATGATAATAGTGAAGACATGAAATAACACATGGAATCACGTAGTAAGAAGAGCAAGTGTTAAACTGCTCAAAATACATTTGTTTAAAGCAGCCACCCTTTGCCTTGATGACAGCATTGCAAACTCTTTGCATTCTCTCGCACAAGCTTAATGAGGTAGTCACCCTGAATGCATTTTAATTAAAAGGTGTGAGGGTTAGAAGTTAATTTGTGGAATTATTTTTCCTTCATATAGCGTTTGAGCCAATCAGTTTTTATGTCAAGGTAGGTTTGATATACATTTGGTAATTCATACTATGGCAAGAACAGCTGAAATAAGAAAAGGGAAACTACAGTAAATCATTACCTTTAGACATGAAGTTCAGGTAATCTGGAAGATTTCCAGAACTTTCTTCCATTGCAGTATCAAGTGCTAGGATGTAACTGTCTCTCATGTGGACCGCCACTGGAAAGTTAGACCCAGAGTTACCTCTGCAGCAGAAGGTAAGTTCATTAGTTAGCAGTCTCAGAAATTGGCAAATAACTGCACCTCAGATTGCAGCCCAAATAAAAGCTTCACAGTGGTCAAGTAACAGACACATCTCAACATTCATTGTTCAGAGGAGACTGTGTGTATCAAGCTATTTGACCAAGGAGAATGGTGCTGCTGCATCAGATAACCTGGCCTCCGCAATCATGAGACCTCAATCCAATTGAGATGTTTTGGGATGAGTTGGACCGCAGAGTGAAGGAAATGCAGCCAACAAGTGCTTAGCATATGTGGGATCTGCTTCAAGACTGCTGGAAAAGCATTCCATGTGACTACCTTATAAAGCCGGTAGAAAGAATGCCAAGAGTATGCAAAGCTGTCATCAAAGCAAAGGGTGGCTACTTTGACGATTCTAAAATATAAATGTATTTTAATTTGTTTAACACTTTATTGGTTACTACATGATTCCATATTTGTTTTGATGTCTTCACTATCATTCTAGAATGAGGAAAATGGTAAAGATAAAGAAATAACCTTGAATGAGTCGGTGTGTACAAATGTTTCGCTAGTGCTGTACATTTGTTGTTCTAGTGACTTCTTGACTGGCTACTGTCTTTGTTTCAGTATTTTCACAGGTCGGGGATGAAGCAATTGAGTTTAGCCTATAATCATGTTGCTTAGGCCTACAGCTCATTAGCGATGTATCTTTTCATATGGTGCATACAGTTGAAATCGGACGTTTACATACACCTTAGCCCAAACTCCAAGAGAATTATTTATTTCTGCTTTTGTTTCTTTCATCACATTCCCAATGAGTCTGAAGTTGACATACACCCAATTAGTATTTGGTAGCCTTGCCTTTAAATTGTTTGACTTGGGTCAAATGTTTCGGCTAGCCTTCCACAAGCTTCCCACAATAAGTTGGGTGAATCTAGGACACACGCCCATGCCCTGTGTCTTAGATTCATGAAACTTGTTCCATAAGTCCACCTCCTCACAAGGAAAATTTTTGCATGAGACTAAAGGTCCGCCATATTAGATTTTCCAGCATTTTGGATTTTGTGAAAAATGCTTAAAACAAAACTCCTATAGCACCAAATGTTTGATCTTCAAGTCCTTTGATATTTGGCTTCTATAGACCAAGTGTTATGCATGCAGGTCCCCTGTATGTACGTTTGTGTTTTTCCCCTCCTGCCGTTTCCCCAGGTGTCTCTTATGTTCCTGATTGTGCTCGTTGGTGTTTCCCACCTGGCAGTCATGAGTGTATCGCCTTACTGCTGAGGTGGACCAATCGGTGGACACCCCTCCTAATTGCACCACCTGTTCCTTTTTCCATTACCCAATCGCATCACACATCCCTGGTTTAAAAACCCAGTCAGTTGGTTCTCCCAGAGAGACTCTTTTGATTTACCCCACATGGACATAGACACTCTTGAGATACATACCTTTTATTTTTATTTTTTTTTGATAGACAGACACTTTGTTCATACATACATTACTTAGTTTAGCACATACATCTCACTTTGTCCTGTTTCACGTGAGTATGCATTGCTGTGGTGTTTTGTTTGGTGTTGTCTAGTCAATTGTTTGCTGTGTGCTGTTTAGTCCTTTTTTGACCTGTGTGTTTTTGTTTATCCCTGTGTCCCTGGGAAAAGGGTGTTTTTAGCAAGTCGCCCTTGGGCATACACAACCTGTAGGAAAAATGTCTAAAAACACTAGTTAGAACTGAGCGGACAACCCACTGTATTTTTGTATTGGTTAGTAGTCAGCTAAGTGGGTCTTGAGGCAGGCAAGTTCAGTTTAGGGGTGTTTTGATTATATTATTTCATTTCTTGGGTTCAGCTCAGCCACTTTTCCCTTCCCCCTTTACCATGTGTTTATAATAAACGTTTTGTTTGACGGTATCTTTGGTTGTCTGTGTCGTTTGTTCTCACTGTTCATTTACACTACACTGATTTGCATGAGTTTTATGTTACGGGTGTCTGTACCATCCACCCTAGACTGCTAGAGCCACAGGGTTTGTAACACCAAGTTCTATAAAAGAAGTGTAAGCCGAACCCGTATGTCAAAAACTATGGTCACTATTGACCAATAAACATTGAAGAGGATGTGGTTTTGAACATGGAAGCATATTACGGAGAAACTGTTAATGGCATTATAATCCAACTAGGTTCACTTGTTCAGAACCATGACAGGATATACAGTGTGCAAGCATTTTCCAATTGACCACAAGGGGGTGATGTTAAACCAGACAAATTTGCAAGCTCACCCCACTTCATTTGATATAGAGTAAAAAAATATTGTGGATAAGTCCATTTCCTCACAAGGAACATATTTACCACTGGGACCCAATAGCTCCACCTTGATGGATTTTTGGCCGTTTTGAATATGTGTAAAATGCTTGAAAACTACTTCTATAGAAGCAAATGTCCGATCTTCACGTGACTTGATATCTGTTATCTATGGACTAAGATCATTTATGAATGCATAACCCAGAACAGTACAAATAAAAACACGGCCGCTATTGACCAATCAGTCTTCAAGCTGGTGTGGTTTTACACATATATGCATATAAATCAGACAGTTGATGATATTGTAAAGGATTAATTTATTACCATTTCCTTATTTATCCATTATTCTGCAAATTAACTGTAATAAATGGACTGTTTTAGACTAGGACTGAATTTACTTTAGACTGTTCATGTATGCCACAGATAGAAGACCTAGGTCAGCATGCCCTGTTCCTAGAAGTGATTATGGCCACAACCGAAGGCGCCAGGCCTCAAACCTATCTTATCTATGACCCAAATACAGATGGCTCCAAGGTGAAGTTGCCTGTGTCTCCTCTGTATCCTTCCATTTGCGCAGGACAGAGACCAGGGGCAGCTCAGATCAGGAGGTCTGTGAGGTCTGTTAACTCTGACCTAGAACTATGGTTGCCATGAAAGTGTAGGGTCCTATCTTTTTTTCTGATTAGTATGACAACATGTTTTTGTATGCATCTTATAGCATAAGAGAGAATATTTTTGGGGGCTGACAAGGAGGGGTATAAAGAGGTGAAAGCAATAATGTATGATCAGAACAATTGTTATGACACTGCTCTGTTGGTCTCTGTACTTACGCTCTGTTTTTTAAAAGCGATTGTTCCCGTGGATCCACAAAATTAAACTGAAATAATCAACTGTTATACGAATGACTGTTGACTCTCTTTTCATAATAAATTGCGAACATTTTTCCATCTTCCACAATTTGGCACCCCAGATGGGACTTCAATATCACGACAACGGTGTTTGCTTTTCAATTTTCTCTGGCTGACTGAACTATGTGCACAACTGAGGTAAGCGGAATTTTCACAATAGTTCATATCAGTCTGTTTTGAGAGTTGAATTGTTTGCACTGGATCGGGGAGTGACGAAGTCCAATTTATGTATGCAGAATAACAGTTGATTATGGATGTTACATGTTTTATTGTTGTTGTCTTGTTGTCATAATATAAACTTGTATTTATATAAAATCTAGAAAAACCCTTCGATAAGAAGTTAAAAACAGAAAGACGCAATTATTTATATAAAATCTAGAAAAACCCTTCGATAAGAAGTTAAAAACAGAAAGTTGAGATTGAAACTAAGAAAGTGATCATTACCAGAGATACTAAAACATAATATATGCCAGTAATTTTACCAATTCGAGGTTCTCAAAATTCTGTTGCATGTGAGAGAATATCTAATTAGATTCCCAAGAGCCTATACGTGAGGGAACCTGACTGGTTCTGACAGGTGTGCGATTCCCGATACTCCAGAGAAATACTCATTGTTGGTCAAGGGTGTAGGAGTTCGGGGGCGCATTACTCCCCCTTGGTGGGTTGCTGTAGCGGTGGTCAACGGACCCCTATGTGCCAAGCCAAGGCTGGTCCTAAATTAAAGTAAATTGGTAAATTGAAATCTGTTATATCCAAGAGACCCTATGTTGAGGATACCCAAAAACCACTATAGCATTTAGGTGAGGGGCTAAAAGAAAATATCTACGCTGTTAACAGATGTTTGAATGGCCGGCATTGAATGGGTGTTTGAATGAGTGAGAGAGAGAAGCATGGATGCACGGATAATTCTGTGTGTGCTCAGGAATAGTAATGATTGGGTTGTGTATCTTATTACAATTGTGAATTTTACCTAAAATGCCCGACCATACTTGTTTTCTTTGATCTGTGTTCTGATGAAATGCAATAGCAACAGGCATATGCCATAAATCCTCTAGTTAGACTATAAACAATTGACTATACCCATTGACTTTGTTCAACGTATTTCCTTGTTATGACACAAGG
Source organism: Esox masquinongy (assembly GCA_016801175.1). Classification (NCBI taxonomy): domain Eukaryota; kingdom Metazoa; phylum Chordata; class Actinopteri; order Esociformes; family Esocidae; genus Esox; species Esox masquinongy. The sequence goes on along the minus strand of JACXGI010008516.1, from coordinate 17,147 downwards.
AAATAGCTGGACATTTTGAACTCAAAAGGTTCCGTCACGGCTCCCTATTCTTCTTTTGCGCTTTCTAGGGTTTGTTTGTGGGAAATCCAGCATAACCAGTGTTTTAGAACTGAAACGACAACATTACTGACTAGAACTGTGTTGTACTTCACAAATGCGTTATCGATAAATGACATTCCCTATAACCCCCAAATGAGCACCGGTGCGGCTATTGCCATACATACGCCATATATGCTGGTGATTTTCACCCAGAACACAGATCAGTTTTTATTGGTTTTTATTGTTTTTTCATATTAGGAAGAAATTCCGTCTGTTGTGTTTTTGGTTAAAAAGACGAATCTTTCTTTTGGTAACGTTAGGAAAGAAATTATAGCTGTATAGTAATACAAAGGGTACATGTAGATTATGCGAATATAATACAAACAGCCATTTGTGCTGGAATTTATCAAAACGGTGAAACCATTCAGAAAGATTGGTAGTGTCAGTGTGCAAGCTAGTCATCGATGCATTCTTAAGTTATATAGTATGTGGAATATATCGATGGCTGTTAAATACCAGATAACTATTCAAACTAAATTAACATAAACACACATACGTGCTGGTCGATTTATGAGTTGAGAAATCCCAGATCCCTCCTTGGATTTGGGATTTCCAACAAGTACGGTGGCCAGTACGGGGAAGTTTCATTTCTGTGCCCCGAAGGGAAGTTCATATGTTAATGATGGATAATGTTTCTTTTGGGTATTGGAGGCAAGAAACTTATTTGACTATTAATACCTGAATGTGAAACAAAGTTATATGAAGATTTAACTCTGAAGGAATTAGAAGTGGTGTCAGAAGTGGTGCACTATTAATATAGCAGTATGGGGTTGCTTTCCAATTCCAATTGGAGAACTCAGTGTACATGAAATTCCTGTCCTGGACAATTGAGCCCATCTAAATTATGAAATGCTACCAAGCCTCACTTTTAAGTTAAGAATCAACTGGCCAATGTTAAATGTATTGTCTTTGTGTGTATGTTTAAATGTTATGTGTTTGTGTTATGTCCAAGAGTTATAAACTGCCTGCTTAACAAAACTAACAATTAACTGCAAGCCTGCTTATTCTTTAACTTCTTATAGTGCTGCTTGTTCTGTTTGTCATGTATGTCTGGATGGTCTGTGATTCTCCTGTTACCTCAAAGTTTATGACTTAAAATAATTTGAAGTGAGTAGATGGTACGTGCTACGTTCATGATGACATTTGCAGAACGGTTATTCCGATTTAAGCTAGACGTTTTCTACAAGTGTTGTGTTCATAATGACAATGGTTGTTCCCAATTTAGGCTAAATATCCTCTACCAGTCTCTATAAAAAATAATAATGAATGAATGAATAAACATAGTAATGGTGGGCTGCATCCCAACCCACACGGAAAATAAATATATTTTTGCAATGCAGAATGCATGTGGAATGTGATAAATATATGGCGAATGCATTTAACTTTATTCAAAATGCATCTTTCAGGTATGAATAGCAACCTTTTATGTATTTCACCTTTTATTCTGAGATGTATATTCCACACACTTTAAAAATGTATACATAACTTTATTTGAATAAAGTTAAATGTATTTCATATTATACCCATCATTTCAGGTTATATCCTTAGAGGCCTCAGGTTTTAGTGGATTGGTCCTGGCAAGGACTGTAGGGTTCCTTAGGTGTAACCCAGGAATTGGGTTTTTTGCTGAAATCTTATATTACAGCCAACAATAGGAACATTTTCTAATTTTCTAAACAAACGCAGCCCACTTGTCCTCACACAGCGAATATACACACAACACTTTCAAAATGTTCATCATTAGTCCTAGATGTATTAATTACATTTTTTTAAATACATTAATTGGCCAATTTTTGTTATTTTAAGTGTTTTCCAAATATGTTAAAAAAATAAATAAAATATTTAAGGTGTATTTGTTTTCCGTGTTGGGAGGTGGTGGCAGTATACTAGATCCCTCTCACCATTGATTTGTTGATCTGCTTTATTTTAAATGCTTCTACGATTAAATTCTGCTTTATGAGTATAGGTTTAAACTAATTAAAAAGTATACAGATTAAAATGATTCTCCCTTTGTTAAAAATGTTAAAAATCCTCTCCTATGTTCTACTTCTCTATCACCAAAGTTTTTTTTAAGTTATTTTTATAAACAGCCCATACAATTCTGTTATTAAATCTGAAATGAAACACCATCTGTAGTATCCACACAGACCTCCTGATATACACCCACACCTGCACTGACACACCACGTACAAAAGAGGCTAATAACATCCAAGACTAAGTTTCAATTGAAAGACCCTATGTTAGACAAGTTTGTCCCAACCTGTTTTCACCAGGGCACATGGCGCCAATGTGCCGGACTGGTGAAGGGACCGGGGAAGGAGTTGACTAGTTTCTCCTTTTCACCAGGGCACACTGGTTAAAAGAATGGGAGAGGGGTTAGCTGGTTTCCTGGCCCACCAAAAGTGACCAAGTACTGTTAGAACGAGCGGATCGCCTTATTAGAATGAACAGATAGTCTTAAGAAGCAGTATGTGGTTCTCTCTGTGGTGAGGTCCTTATCAATCCAGCGTTGGAGGCACTACTGAGATGGTGAAGTTCCCTATTTAACCATATTGGTGTCGCCACAATCGATCCATACATTTGGTTAAACTCTCTAAAAGCAAGGACAGCCGTCCTTATAGGTTGACGTATACATTGCTAACATGGTGATACCCTTCCCATAACCCTAATGTTAGTTAAATTCAACATCCTCACAAAAGCTGTTGGGTTAGATCCGCTGTTTTTTTATGGTAAACATAGATCCCATCCCAGAAGGGATCTGACTATGTGTAATAGTAACAATTTCTGTTTCCTCCCAGTGTCGAGAGAGTGGTGTCCAAGGACATAAGTTGAATAGGGTAAGAAAAGCGGGAGTTGAACGGTGGAGTAGAATGCGGAGTTACAGTTCTATGATAAAATTAAGCATTTTTGAGGAATCCATTTGGGTGTATCCATCCTTATTGGCTGTTTGTATTAGGAGAAGTATAAAGCAGGTCAAGGAGCAAGCTAGCATTAATAATTTAATAATTTAGCATTAATCCCACTACTGTCATTTTGCCTTCACCAGTGCTGAGATACAAAAATAAAACCTCTCCACCACCTATTCTCTTCTTTCTTTATGACCCAGCCTTGTTCAGTAGAGCCTCTGTTTTGGCCACTGCTTTGGTTTTTAGACAGAGCGTATTTTATTTACACATTCATGTTTCAGTTTTAGACCGAGCGCTGGGAAGGACTAATGTAGCCCTAACAGTAAACACTTAGACTAGTATCAGTAAGAGAGAGGAGCCAGAGTTCTATGAACCTTTTCATTTGTCATTATGAAGTACATTTTGTTTCTGTCTTAGTACATTGTTGGAGGCAATGTTGCCTTAGAGATTGCTAATATGAATAGATTCTTCCTATTATTATTATTAAGGGAAGACAAATACATGAGTCTTAATTTTAATCGGTGTTAGCCTATTTAGCATTTTTTATTTCTAGTTGTTGTTTATTCCTAGTTCTTAATTCCTAGTTGTTACAAACTGGGCCACATTATTCTCTCTTTGAAAAAAAGTGGGGGTGAGGAAGACATATGCAATTAAGAAATTGGGGTTTAATATTGGGGTTTAATAGAGTTAGTTACATAAGCACCTCTCTAGTTAAGATTCTAACTGTGTTGTGCGAGATTCCATCTTTGTTTCCCACAAAGTAGGAGTCCTGAATCCGGAATTACTGATAGACCTGATACACCTTGTCCAATGACACCTGTGGCCCAGATCATTCCAGGGCCAAACCAAGCCCAGACCTATGAGACTGACTTGGGCTCAGTAAGAGTGGCCAGCCAGCCAGGACACTGACGGTTCCTGCTTCACCAAAACCAAGGAGAGGTGGGGGACAGACTGTCATGTACAACAGTGAATCCAAGGCTGGACCATTACTGGCAACCATCACAGCCAGAGGAGCTGAGCTCTATGAAGGAGAGGTAAACATCTGGACTAACTCATAGGAAAAGGGACACTTGACTTTGGGACTTTGGGGTCACAGGGAGGTACAGTACAGACAATTGTGGGGACATGCATTAAACGTGGGACCCCAGAATGGCTGACAACATCAAATCACAAGGTACAAAACAGCAGTATCAGTCTTTAAACCCCTGTAGATTTTGCATGGAGCGAATTGGGAACAATCATGTGAAGTGAAACCTCCTGCAACCTTTCCCTTTGGCACCTTTTCAGTTCCAGAAACCGATTCATGGCATAACGGACATTTTGTTTGGGGAAAGGCGGAATGCCTGACCTCCTTGTTATGTCTGGAACACATCTCTTGAAATTGAACCTTGAGCCTTGTGCCCAATAGCAGCAGATCTGAGATGCAGTGACTTACTACAGAAGAAGATGAGACTGTGTGTGTACAGCATCAAGACTGAGGCAAAGAGGCCTTTTGGGTCAATATCAATGGACGAGGACAACAACAGGACTATGTGCCAGGTAAAGGGAGAGGACTGGGGAGTAACTTCACAATTAAATTTAGACTTTGACATGTATTGGGATAGAGGTTGCACTATATCAGGTCAAAATGGAGCGGGAAGTCAAAACTTGTAACCTGAATGTACTAGCTAAATTAAAATCCAATGGGAGTAAAGTTAAAACTGGTATGGGTAAAGATACGTAGAATGGCTGAAACAAAAATTCTACCAGAAGAAAATGGAAGGACTCCGTGGGGAAGCCCAAACAATTCCTGCAAACCAAGAAAACAGCAGTAAGGATAACTGATCTTCCTTCTGCGAAGGAAGCAACTGATTGACAATGGGCCTCAGCAGTTGGCCCCAATGAACAACACGATAGCTCAACATCTTAGGATAGGACACATGGATCCAGGCTAACCACTGCCGACCTGACCACGACCCTCCAGCACAGGAGGATATACATCAGGAGTCCAGCTCAGACTCAAAGAAAGACAAAGTTGGCAAATACGAGAAGCAGGAAAATCAGGTGACCTCCTCCTCTGCTGCCTCGGTATGATAGCTGCAACCCTAGTCAGCCTACTGGTGATTTCTGTGGAGTCTAGAATCCACAGGGACTGCCAAGGGCGGGCCTGTAATATTGACTCTGACAGCCGAACCGAACAATCAAAGAAACCAAATTTCACCACACGTAAACGCACTTACACTGCACCCTCACACTGCACCTCAACACATCCACCACTCACCCACACACTCCAACAACACATTTTGGGCAAAGCAAAGTCCAAAAGGGGGAAGAATAGATCTAGCAGGGACCTTAGCGGGAGCCCATATCAACAATGTGCAGGGACAGAAATACACCTGAATTGCAATAAGATCCCAGACAAGACGGCAGAATATCTATCCAAATTGCCTAGCAGGAGGACTGAATTTAGCTACTAACAAAGAATCACCGTTTGAATTTAGCTACTAACAAAGAATCACAGTGCAGTTAAAAGTTAAAAAGTAGCAGTAATTATAATTTAAAAAAATAAGATAACACAATCAATCAGTAATAACACTATACAGAAACACGCATCAATAATAATAACTATAAACCGTAGTGCAATGTAAAATTGACAGATGTGTATGGACTATGGATGGAAGGGAAGAGGGGTTCCCGAGTTGTACAGCCTGTGGAAAGAAGCTGTCCCGTAACCTGTTAGTTTTGGACCGTATAGTCCTGTACCTTCTGCCTGACAGCAGCTTGGTTAACAGTCCGTGGCATGGGTGGGTGGGATTTGTAATGATCGTTTGCTCTTCCTCCTACTCCTCTCTGTGTAGAGATTTTGCAGGGATGACAGGTCAGACCTTGTAATGCGCTCTGCTGTTTTAATCACCCTCTGAAGTGCTTTGCGGTCGAGGGTGGGGCAGCTGCCATACCAGGCGGTGACACAGCCGGTCAAGATACTCTCGATTGTGCATCTGTAGATGTTGGTGAGTATCCTGGAATCCATGCCAAATCTCCTTAATCGGCATAGGAAGAAGAGCCGTTTCCTGGCCTCCTTCACCACCACGTTAGAGTGATGAGACCAGATCAAGTCATCGCTGATGTTGACCCCAAGGAACCTGATGTTGTGAACTCTCTCTACTGTAGACCCATTGTTGTGTATGGGGGCGTGGTCTCCCCGCCACTGCTTCCTGTGATCAACAATCATCTCCTTTGTTTTGCTGGTATTGAGCTGGAGGTTGTTATCCTGACACCACGACGTCAGTGACCTTACCTCGTCTCTTAAGGCTGACTCGTCATTGTCAGAGATCAGGCCTATGATGGTGGTGTCGTCAGCAAACTTAACGATGGTGTTGGAGACGTGAGTTGCCAGGCAGTCGTGGGTGAAGAGAGTACAGGAGCGGGCTCAACACACAACCCTGGGGGGAACCAGTACTGAGAGTCAGTGAGGAGGAGGTGGCGTTGCCCATCCACACCACCTGGGGTCTGCCCGTCAGGAAGTTCAGGATCCATCTGCACATAGTGGGGTCGAGACCCAGGGGTGTGTACACAGCTGTTAAAATGGCTGATGTAAACTCCCGGGGTAGATAGTAAGGCCGACATTAAATCGTAAGATGCTCCAGATCAGGAGAGCATCCAGGAGAGAAACAGTTCACATCCAGACACCAAAGATTGTTTACCATGAAGCAGACACCACCCCTCCCTGCTTTTACCGGACTCTGCTGTTCGATCCTGCCGATGAATGGATAGCCCTTTCGGAACAATGGCCGCATCTGGTATTGAGGACTCCAGCCATGTTTCAGTGAAAACCAGTATGTTACAATTCTTAATGTCCTGCTGGAAAGCTAGCCTGCTCCTAAGTTCATACAGCTTGCTGTCTAGCGACTGGACGTTCGCTAAGAGAATACTTTCTCTTAGCACGGTTTCCCCACAGCCGCATTCGGACCAAAACTCCACCCAGCTTCCCATGCTTCCTTCGTCGGCATCGTTTTCCAGGTGCTTGCTCAGGTAAGCACAACAAAGGGTATCCCGGGTTGTTCGCTGAAATTGATGTTCTAGACGAAAAAGACGATTCGTCCCTCCCATAGCAGAAGAACCTTTCCATAGCAGAAGAAGAGCCAGATCCTCCTCTCAGTTCTTTGTATTTTGTATATTTGTATAACCATAACAACTGTCTTGATTGTCAGTGTTTGATTCAGATGTAACTTATTTAAAGTAACAGTAACATCCTGGTCCTTAAGATCAAGGATGTTTTTAATATGTAATAAATGCATTCTTTTGATAAATTATTTTTGTTTGTATTGTCCTTGATGGGACAAAAGGGAGGAATTGTAAAGGATTAATTTATTACCATATTCTTATTTATCCATTATTCTGCAAATTAACTGCAAGGCCTCAAACCTTATCTATGACCCAACTACAGATGGCTCCAAGGTGAAGTTGCCTGTGTCTCCTCTGTATCCTTCCATTTGGGCAGGACAGAGACAGACTAGGGGTAGCTCAGATCACTGTATGGTTGCCATGACAGTGTAGGGTCCTATCTTGTTTTACGATTAGTATGAAAACTTGTTTTTGTGTGTATCAGTAGTAAATGTAGGGTATATTATGTCAGATTGGTGATTTATGACCCTAGTGGGCAGGCTTCCTGATTGTTTTGACAGGTGGGCGGGACATCCGGTTTGCTGGGCGGTACTTCCAGTGTGACGTATGGACTTCCTGTATGACGTGTGTTAGGGCGGGACTTCTGGAATGACGTATGCATGTCCGCTGACTTTGTGATTTATGATTGCATTGATGTGTCCATGTTTGATGTTTTACAACGACTGATAAGCACCCCGGACGCGTGTTATAACAGGTGGGTTATGTTTGATGATTAACAAATGGGTTTTAGGGTTCTGGAATGTTAAATTCCCAGGCAATAAGTAAGTGTTGTGTCAGCGGCAAGATGTTTGGTGTTCAACAAAAGGGGGTCCAGCAATTCTATAAACTCCCTGGCATTTTATGTTCTGACAAGTGGTGCAACAGATGTCCTACAACCGGTGGGTGTTAACCTTTCATGTTTTATGGGATGATTGGCGTGGTCTGTGTATTTAAACCACACAGACAACGGAGATGGTCATTCAGTATTGTCTGAGTAAACTTACCTACACAATACAAAACATGGCGGATTGTGTGGCGATCAATGTTTTTGGTGAAACACCGTTGAAAGCTAACAATTTAACCGCAGCTCAGCGATTTGGTAAGAAATTACAAATGGGCAGCAGAGATGCATTCAACATGGCAGCACCGAAGAAACCGATGCAGAGTTTAACACAAATCCATCATCTGCACCAGGATATGTTGGCACAGGATTGGAAGTTGGACAACGGTCGGATCGGTGGATACATTTTCAACCCAGAGATACCGGAGGTTGCATTTTATGAATTACCCGAAGGCCAAGAGTTTAAGGCTGGTGTGACTGATCAAGTGGTTTTTAACACCAGTTTATGGAACACCTTTTCGAAAAGTGATTTATTTGGGGCCAAAACAGGGCACACATAATACAGTTGATGTACTGTTTAAAGTTGTCGAGGGGATGAAACAGTATGACTCTGTTAGATTGGAACTATTTCTGGAAAATGTCAGCGGGTTAGATTGTGACTACGACTGCGGACTGTTCGACTGACGTAAGACCCTGAAGCCCTGCCTTAAGCTAACACAGTCCTCAACACAGCATAAAAACAGACATACCGCCTGTGACTATCAAGTAGTCGGAAGAATTTACGAAACATGTCTCAAGAATACAACCAACTGGAGATTGAAGAACCCTAGGCTGAGGACTGGCTGTGTGACGCATGGGATGACAACGCTGAAGCCTTCTACGGAACCCCAGACCCCGACAGCTCAATTCCACCGGCATACCCAACAAGAAACTACCATTGGCTTGACCGGTTTGGTGATCAGCTAGGACCTCTTAATCTGTCATACCTTTCAAATGCTAACAAGAGTTATCACAAAATGGACAAATGCCTTGCACCAAAAGTTTTAAAGATCATCAAAGCAACATTGGGTATGATTCTGGAAAACGTTGTTGCGGCTATTCTCCACAAAGCATGCATCGGATGTGAAGTGGACCACCCGAGCCAGAGAAGACATTCTTGTCTCGATCCGCCTGATTATTTTTTTGAGACCCATTATGATGACATTGTGGAGACAGTTTTAACACCGCGACGGAAACGTGTTGGTCAAGGCTTTGAATGCATCTGGGTTTCATGCACCACTTACCGTTGTTCATGTGGCTGCTGAGAACTTTCTGCATGAACTCAAGTTGGAGCCGAACATCACACAGAGACTGAGTGAGAACAGGGATGAATACATGGATAAATTTAATGAGGATGTATGTATGCGACGCAGTGGCGACGCAGTGCGACGCAGTGGCGACGCAGTGCGACGCAGTGGCGTCTTGGTGCGACGAGAGCAAAGAGTCTGCTGTCCAAGGTTGGGTAAGTTCAGTTGTCGTGTTTACATGTATATAAACAAATCCTATGTGTGTTTAGCGATTAAACAGTTGATGCACAAAGCTATCAAGAGCAGTGTTCATGGGTTTAGACCTTTTAATAACCGAGACCATGTCAGTATAAAACATTTAATAATCTGAACATGAGCATATGGAAACGGTTAGGAACACACCTAATGATTGGCAGCAATTGTTGTCAAACGGTGTTGAATCAACGGCTCTATACAACTTCATGTATAAACTTCTAACATTTTCAAATGTTGATGACAAAGACTTTAAAATTGGGAGCCTGTTATGTTTGTTTACATATGTAACAGATGTTTGTGTGATAAAATTGCTGAGTAATGATGCTGTGGATGTAGATTGTATTTCTAAATTGTTTACAGGTTTTCTAACCAGCAGAAATCTGAATGTTTGTGTAACTTTTCTGAATTTTTTGGATGATGTGTAATTTTGAAAACTCAAATAAAACAATGTTAAACATGTATTACTTCTCATTATTGACCGAATGCTCTACGATATCTGAACAGGTTATGAAAAGTATTTACTATGACCCCGCAAACCCTGGTGCTTATGTGGGTAGAGAGGGTTTGAAAAGAGCGTACTTGGAGAAAACCGGGGAGATCCTCAAAAATGGCGAGGCGGATGACTGGCTACTCACCCAGGATACATACACGCTACACAGGCCTGTAGCTATACATTTTCAAAGAAAAAGAGTTATTGTTCATGATATAAATTCACAATTTCAGCTGGATTTGGTTGACATGAGTGCTTATAGTGCGGAAAACAATAACATGAAATTTATGTTAACATGCATAGATGTATTAAGCAAATACGCATGGATTCGTGTGCTGAGAAATAAAAGCGATATCGAGGTAAAGCGAGCATTTGAACACATTAAAGAAGGAAGAACACCACAAAAAGTCCAAATGGACAAGGGGAAGGAGTTTTTTAATTCACATTTTGAAATGTTAATGAAGTACAAAATAAAACATTTTGCTACAGGAAATGATGTCAAAGCGAGTATTGTGAGAGATTTAATAAAACAATTAAATCAGTAATGTGGAGGTATCTCACAGCTGCCAACACTCATTGCTATGTTGAGGTTTTTCAAGATTTAGTTCATGGATACAACCATCGGTCTATTAAGATGAAGCCTGCTGACGTTTGTGAAGAAAATTTTAGACTAGTTCTCAAGAACCTGTATGGTACAACAATAATGAGAAATGCTAAGCAAAGTTACAAGTTCCGGGTTGGGGATACTGTGACACTCAAAGCTGAGAGGAGCGTTTACAAAAGGCTATGAAAAATGGTACACAGATGAATATTTTACAATAACAGAATGCATTCCACGGGTACCTCCTGTATATAGAATAAAAGATTATGATGGGGATGTGATAGTTGGGACCTTTTATGAACAGGAACTACTGAAATAATCGTGGCTAAGGATAAAAGTGGAAGCAGTTCTGGATGAGAAAGTACAGAAAGGGAAGAAAACGAGTCTTGTGAAATGGCTTGGTTGGCCTGAGAAATTCAACAGCTGGATACCATCAGAACAAGTCGTTGACCTAGAAACTGAATAAAACTCTGGGATTTTCACGATCACGTCATTTACATTGACTGCGATCAGCATGGGTGACGGTGGTTTCTACATAACGCTTCCCAGTAACTCGTCGAGACATGTCTATCCAAACAGTTCGAGTTATACCACAAAATTTGCCAAAGGTATAGATTTTAAAGGTGATTGGGAAGTATCTTTGATAGAATTCCAATACCCGCATAAGACTTTTACATGGGGTGAAAACGCATTTGAACTACATAACTCGAAACACGACAAAACTTGGATATATGAACTCAACACCGGTTATTACAACGGCATAGGAAAGTTAGTGGCAGAGATCAACATTTATATAAAACCACATGGTGTATGGGCGGGATATGATGAATTTAAAAATACAGGTGCTGGACATATAATTAGAATATCATCAAAAAGTTGATTTATTTCAGTTGAACATATTTTAGGAAGATGGCACTCCTACACCGCATGTCTGGTGAATGTTTGAAAACAGAGTTGAATTTATTCACAGTTCCTTTCACACAGACATCTATTGAGAAAAATACATACATTGAAATACCAACCCTATCAGCAATATCAGATGCAGCCCCTCTGGAGTTCTTTATTGCAGGAAATGGCGAAGACTACATTGATCTAAACAATACTTTGTTGTACCTATGTGTAAATGTCACTAAACCGGACAGAACTAATATTGATGCTGGAGCACGTGTTGGGGTTATCAACTACCCGATAGCCACCCTATTTTCACAAGTGGATGTCTCCTTGGGTGATTGTTTAATTAGCCAGAGTAGCAACACATACCCCTACAGAGCCGTTATAGAGAGCATTCTGAATTATGGATGTGATACATTAAAACACAGTTTTCAGCTGGTTTGTTTTACAAGGACGCCGCAGGTCACATGGATGTTACGGACCCTGCAGGGCAAAAACGATGGACTTACAAAAAGGGCTGCCTATTCAGCGGATAGTACAACATTTGAAATGATCGGCCCTGTTCATAGTGACAACTTCTTTCAGGAGAAACTCATGTTAAACGGGGTTAACATAAAGGTTAGGATTGTCTGCGGTAAAGATGAGTTCTGTCTTATGGGGGCAGGGGATGTGTGTTATCGTTTGCATATATTATCTGCGTGACTATTTGTCAAGAAAGTGACTGTTTCACCAGTCGTGAAACTTGGACATGCTCAAGCGCTACTCTAAACCACTGCCAAGTACCCAATTGAAAGAGTGTGTATGAAGACATTTAGTTTACCGGCAGGGGGTCGCGTTTGCAACCAGGAAAACCTATTTTTAGGACCTCTGCCAAAATGTATTGTTGTTGGATTGGTGGACAATGACAGTTTTACAGGAAGTTACACAAAAAATCCATTTAATTTCAAACATTATAATTTGGAGTTTATGGCTATGAATGTAGACGGGCAGGAATTTCCCAGCAAACCATTCCAACCAAATTACACAACAGGGTCAGCAGTGCGTGAATTTTACCAATTGGCCTTAGCTTCAGGAAAACACCTAATGGACCAAGCCTTGGCTATTGACAGGTCTCACTTCTTACACGGCTATGCCCTTTATGTATTCAACTGTGCGCCGGATGAGGAATGTGGTCAACACCTATCCTTGATCAAGTCAGGGAATGTACGACTTGAGATGAGGTTCAGACAACCACTGCCCCACACAATTAATTTGGTAGTTTATTCAATTTTTGACTCAATTATCAAAGTGTCAAACCGGCGACAAGTCATGGTTGACTACTATTAGGAAAACGGTGTGGAAATTAATACTGCAGAGTTGACCGGTGTGGTGAACCAATTTTCATCTAGGACTAATTTCTATGGTGTGCTGGCATGCGACCAACTACCTAGTGGACCAGTCTGGGATGTTGCATCAATGATGATTGTTAATACACACCCGAGCAACCACCCCAGGGAGCACTGGCTGGTTATTTACATAACAGATGATGGCATTGGAAGGTTTTATGACAGTTTTAGAAACCCCCCAGATTTTACGTATTTTCCCAAGTCAATCAGTGCCTTTCTGCAAACCTGTGAGAATGTGGAATACAGTTCAAAACAAGTCCAGGACATGATTTCAACCACGTGTGGACAACATTGTGTGTTCTTTCTCTATGTAATGACAATTGGTCTGAGTTATAAAGATGCTATGTCTTTTTATGTTGATGATTTACGAGAAAATGATGCTTTAGTCTCAAAATTTGTAGCTAAGCTGTACCAGAGTAAGCGTGATAAGCAAATGTTTAATTGCATAGAACATGCTCAATCTCGTTTAATTTGTGTCATGGTTGTTGAAGAAATAGAAAAGTAAATCATGTGTATGTCAGCTTTATCATTCAAAAATAAACCATTCGTAAAACCACATCAATGTTTACATAGTATTTTTCATACAACATTTATTCAAGGTAAATCATACTCTTTGACAATGAATCACAAATGATAAAAAAGCATAAAATAAAAACACATTAAAATGGAAGCCATTTTGTGGGGTCCGTGGTAGGGGGTACAAAGAAAGCTTTGGTTGGTTGATGACCAGTTCCTGGGGGTGTGGCTAAATCATCCATTGTGTCGCCAGATGTTTGTTTATTCAAATTGATTTTACGCCTTACAAGCTCATTTGGAATAGTTGTAAAAGGCATGTTGAGACATGCCATGGCCTCTAAAAATAACCCCTAACCCAATAGCCTTCTAGTGTCAGCAGTTTTATTGGTTGCTGTCACACTTTTAACCAGATCCAACAGGTGCGAACCCTTGATTATCTCTCCTTTGAAAATGAATTCACCATTTGAAGTCCATGAAGTCAAATCTTTAGACCTGTGCATTCTATTAAGAATATATTCAACATTCTTCCTACGCTTCGCAGGCACATTATCCAGAATTTCATCAACAAGGTTAACATTTCTGTCAACAGTTTGCTTAGTCTTAGTCATGTTTACTACATCAGGCCCAGTCTCAGACCAGGGTAGACTTAAAGTCAGTGTATGTGTGTCAAGCTCCCCCTGTCTCACAACAGTCAAAAATCTTTGTAAAATGGCAGAGTATCTTTTAGCTTTCTCATGTAAATCCATATCAGGCTCCAACGGTATATTGCGAATCAACGAGTCCAAGTCATTTTCAACAGATTGTCTTACATCGGTGCTAGTCGTTTTGGATTCTCGCAGTTTTTCTAACTGATGTTGTGGCACCAGAAACATTTTCTGAGCATGATCCATGTTGTTTAACCGTGTCTCGATGCAATTAGACTGGTTAGCAATGGAACTGCAACGCTTAGTAACGGTAGTAGAAAACCTCCAGCTTGGTTGATGGTTTTTCTTTTCTTTGCGACTGAAGTGTTCTTTCTAGACATGTATATAATTTTGGCTTTTTGTCTCTTTACTTTTCGGAGCTGCGATTCTGTTAAGGGTATATTTCAGCGCCTTAGATTAAGAGCTATTTCACAGAGTGATAGAATGAGGTCGGTGGACGCTGATTCTAAAATAACTTTTCGTTGACTTGGCGGTGCCTTAAATAACATTCAAAAGTGGTAAATTTCTACAAATGTGTTTAGACTTGATCAACCTTTCTTAGGAATGTACACGACAGGCCAATTCCCTGAAAAGAACCCCGTTCTCAGACGGTAGGCTTCTGGTGTTGTAGCTTTAAAGTCAATAAGTAAATACCCAAAAGGCAGATGTGTTGTGTCTTTAAAACTCTCCATGAAGAATCGAGAAAGACCAGGGTATATCTGTCTGCCTAGAATGCTAATCAGCTGATTGTCACCGGGGTTTTTAAACAAGATGAGAGTTTGTGTTCAAGTTAATAGTTCTACTAGATTTGCCTTTAACAAACATGTTTTGAACAAGGTAAACTGCACTCAGGTTACGGTGGTGTGAATATTGTGTGAAAACTCTCTCCATCTCCAAACTCTCTGATGCACTTTTCATTAAATCGTCAATAATTAAAAGGTTGTTTTTCTGAATCGGTAGCAGATTGTCATCACATGTTGGTAGACCTTCTGTTGGTAGACCTTCTCCTTCACCTTCAACATTCTGTCATACAGCAGTTGCCAAAATGAATAAACCCAGACAATATTCTGAATTTCTTTGGAGAAAACAACGTCAGCATTATCCAACAACATCTTCACAAAATACCAGAGTTACTGGTTTTACCTGAGTTACTGGGGCAACTAATGACACAGCTGAATGGGTGTTGAAGTCGCGGGTCAAAACCGCTATCCATCCTAGAATGTGATTTAGTGCCTGAAAGGCCTTGTGCTGTAATCAGGGAGCAGTACTCACTTGTACGCAACTCTGAAACGCTTAGACACTACTCGGTTTTTCAATGTGAATGTTCTTTTACCTATCACAATTGTGTCTGCATTAGCAAGGACGTGATCATCATCGCCACCCTCGCCTCGTACAAAGTCATCAACCAGTCGTGTTAGCGTCTCCAAGTTAACAATGGTTATGTTGTAGCTGTTGAGTGTAATGCCTCAACAGCTAAAGAGAAATAGCCAACTTCTGTTTCACCGGAAAAAAGGTAGGGGCTAAACTCCTCCGGATCTGTAATTAGCATCGTGTTCATAAGGTTAGACTGCTCACCCATCTTATCCCAAAGACTATTCATGGCCAATTTAGCCAAAGATCGCCTAGCACTGTTTCCTGCTTGTGCTGTCCTGCAAGCTTCCTGCTTGTGCTTCAGGAATGTTCTCATGTAATCTGCAAAAAGATTATTTGATGTCCTGGTGAAATCCCAGACTTCAAATATTTTCACAATGCGATAACCTTTCGCAACAGCTTTAACCAGCTCAATAGAAACCAAGGTACCAGTTAAAGATCTTTCTGAATCAGTATGTGAACAATCAGTTACCTGGTTTTCAGACTCTACACAATCTACACAAGGGAAAGAACATCTTACCGCCGACCCTGTGCGGTAAAACGGGGTGATAAAGGCCTTTCGGTGGACACACCGTAGCCTTAACAATACCAAAGTAGGTGTTCTAGTGGTTTGAAATCTCAAAAGATTATGTCTGGATGCCCAATTGGATAAGTCTTTGTCTTGTTGCAGAATGGGTAAAGACTACAGACATCGTTATACTGAATATTCTCCCCTTCTCGAGCCGTAAACTTCAAATGAATTGCATTGGTACGGCCGCCAAAAAGAGCATCCCGAGGGTCAAGGCGCTCTGGAGCATCAAAGGTCTTCAAGAAAGCTTTGACATCTGCGGATGTGTTTTTAAGCTGATTCCACTCACACTCACACATGTATTGAACATGTACATTGTGTTGTTCTTTTAAAGCCTCAAGCTTTGTCAGCCATTGTTGGTGCATCAACCTGTACTGAATCTTTGTTACCGGATTGATGCTTGCAGAACAATGACATTTTGGGTGACTGGCCAGAAACAGCCAAGAAATTCATAGACTGTGCGCACCCCATCACGTTCAGCATATCCATCAACATAGTAGGCACCGATTTTCACTTCACCCCTGTTCAGGGCGTGCTGTATTGATATGTTCTCATCAGAGGCCACATATTGAAGCCACTGGATTGAGCTGTTTGAGAATGTCTTCTGACAACGATTGTAGTTGTCTGAGGGGACCAATGCAATGGTGTCCTTGGTGAGGAATCTGTTGCAAAAGACTTTCATGCAAGCCGAAGCAATCGTAATTGACCGGAATGGGTCAACACCACCACACTCTAAGAACTCGAGTCTGTAGCGCATACAACCCTCTCTCAAGATGACCACATCATTCAAGCAGTAAGCCTTTATTTCATCCTGCATGACAAAGGGGTCTGCGGAAACAGTTGCGTACCATTGCAAAAACTCTTATTTTTCTTTAGCCATCATGGTATTCACACCGTAGTAATATGGTTCCGCATGGGGGCCAACATAGTTCTCATTCTCCTTGATGTTAAACTTGTAAGGAAAGTAGCCTTTTTTCGAATCCTTAAAACCCATAGCACGTGGCAAGGCCGCCAGCTTCATCGGTAGGAAGCAATGACTATCAATGTATCTCTGGTTGAATGTGCTATCTGTAAAAATCATGAGCTTGCTACCATTAGCAATAAGTGTCGTG
>JACXGI010008515.1:0-33338 GCA_016801175.1 Esox masquinongy | reverse complement strand
GTTGGATTATGTTTCTAATAAGACAATTACCAATTTAGGTACATCATAATATTCATGTCATTAGGATGTTAAAATTAACCGAACTAAGTAACCATCATCAGTAGCTCTAAACAAAGTTAACATCTATTACCTTTTAGCAGAAGGTTCAGACTGCAGCATCGATTTATGAGCCTTATGGGAATCATAAAAAGTAAATGGCGTCTAATTTAGTTTCGGTGTGAATGGCAAGGCACAGATCAAATCCGAGACATTTACACTTCATCATCGACTATTTGTGAGTAACATTTGCTGTTTCGCTAAAGGTTAAAGCAAGTTGGCGGAAAGAAACGAAAAACTAAATCCACATTCTTGGAAAGTTGGACCCAGGCTGGCATCCCAGTAGTGAGACATGGGTAAATTCTGTTGTTTCAACATTGAATCAGTGTCACCTCTTAAAACTAGACAGAGCAAATATTGAAAGTGCTAAAGCAAACGGCCAGTCTTTCAGACAACATTGCGATGAGAGTGCCCGTAAACCTAAGTAACATGTTTCATTAACACATGACGGTGCTGCCTTCTCTGGCCCTAATTCCCTTTCTCAATTCATCTCTGTCTGACATTTCCAACTGGCTCAATATCCTTTGACATTTTAGTGGGGTTGAAACATCACACAGAAAAAGAACGTATAATTAAGTTCCCATTGTAAAATTGGTCGCTCATCAGCTCTTTGTATGCAAGGCATTTTTAGGACAGACACGAAAAGTTACAAGAGCAAACGGCAAACAGACTGTCTTTCTCTTGTCTTGTTCCTCCGCAAGACTGGCTGGTGCGGGGGAGAAGCCCTCCAGGCGAATCGCATCAAGAAAGGATACGGGTAAAATCTGAGTAGAGCTCAGTTTGCTTGAAGAGTTGCGATGCACTAGCTTCAAGTACTCCATTTTTTTTTGCTTCTCCCCCAAGCTTCAACAGGCGGAAACTTTAGAAAAGGAAATTAGAAATGTTCAATTCCAAAGTCTCTCCTCGGTGGAAGAGAATTTCACTTCCCCTCTCCCCCTCTTTATTGCATTTTTTGTCTTTCTTTCTTCCCCTCTCTGGCAGCTAGTGCTTAAGGTTATTTTACTTTTGAAATATTAATAGCAAACCAAAGAAAGAGATGACTATGAAGGCCTGTCCCGTTTGATTAAATTTTAGCTATTCATGAAATTGCTGAACGTGTAATGTATTAATGCTCCTGCATCCTTCCGCTTATTCCATAGGATCCAGCAAAACAATGGTGAACTTTATGATTACGAATGTTAGCCGTCTTTTTAGTTTATAGTGGTCAAATGCATATTACCTACTTCACTATGGAGTTAAATGTAATTCTGGCCTTTCAGTCTTTTGGCATCCTTTCAGTCTCTTTGCATTCAACCTTCTTTTGAATGCCCTCTTTTCACCAAAAGTTAAATTCAGATAAGACTAATATTGTTAACTCTATTCTGTTTACTCTATTCAGACTGAATGTATTTATGTGCATAGACAACAATATCTCATTGTTCCTTTTATAATATCTGACTGGATTCCTTGATAGGGGAAGTCATTTTTATGTGTTACTGTTTTACTATTTTTTCCCATACTCAATAAGGACCCAGGACTTTTAAAGGGAATTCTATGCTGGTTTAATAGTTTTTGTCTACACAGTCATATTAAAATTATTTCACACTTAGAGGAGCTCAGCATCATTCACACCCTACATCTTTTTTGGGATTAACATGATGGCATGTGTTCTACAGTGGTCTTCTGCTAAAAGAAAAGAGTGACATTGAAAGAGGCGTCAAATACCACAAACCTATACGTAATTCATGGTTGAATTATGAAAGTAAATAAAAACAGGGAACATTTTAGAGCAAGTTTGGTAAACCACAATGCACTTGGGTCTTAACTACGCAACCTCATTTTGAGTTTTGTTTTTCTTCCTGTTCTAAGCTCCTATCATGCAAGTCATAGCACTCCATTAAATTCTAATACCACAAGCTCACTCATTCAGTGAATATGTTGATTCAGTATATTTAGCAGCAGTACCAAATAAAAACAGTTAATGCAGAACTAGCTTACAATCCCAATGAAAACGGCATCTGTCTAACACAGTGTGTGTGTCTGTTTTAATCAGGGTTTGCATACACCTTTGTAGAATATTCCAGGCACAGCTATGTTGTTTGTCACTGTTGAAGATAAGACTGTAACATCTATGCATAATTCATTGACTCCATCCCAAATGCAAGAAAGAAAAAAAAAACAATTTGCTTCACCTATCAGTAAGGAAAATGTCTTGCTGAAGAAAATGCTTTAATTAGATCAAGTTACTGATAGAAATGACGCCAGTCGCATTTGAGATAGCACTACGTTTTTGTCAACTTTGAATAATTTGACGACTGACTGTGCCTGTTAGGTGTGGGACAGATAAGGCTAGACATGTCATTGCCACACATTGTAGATGCGATGTCACCTTAACTTCGGGACATGGGGATGTTGAAGTACCGCGGCACACATGCTTCATTTCCCCTCCGGCTGTCTGTCTGTCAGTGGCTGAAGTATCGATCCGGAGGTTGACGGCAGGCGACAGGCCCACGGACCCCACACCCGTGAACACGTCGCTTAAGTTTTGCTGTGTGGCTGGCCGTTGGTCCGTCACGCAGTCCGACTCCCACGTTGCAACCTTCTTCCTGTTGTACTTAACTAGGAACTAGGAGGATTTTTTGGACACAGGCTTAACTCTGTGTGTGTGGAAAAAGTCAGGCCAAGTTCTTTAAGTCAACGTTATACCTGCTTGTGTGAAATGACAAATCTTCTAAGGATTTGGTAAAAAGGATTAGTAAAAAAAATGCAAATATGTCAAACAATTATTCTCTTATTTTGTGGTGAACTGCATTTACGCCGGTGATGGACTTTAAAAAAAATGTAGTTATTTCCCTTTAGAACATAATATCTGAGCAACCTATTATCTGCTGTAGGTCTGATGTGGCCCGTTTCTCTAGTAGAATAGAGGCAGGCTTGTTTCCAATAAAGTAGAGTTATTCTTCTCTTCATCACTTGGGAAACATTTACATTTATTACACTATGCTTTCTCACGACAAGCTCCTGTGGCATGTTCTGCTTACTGGCTTTACAGAATAATGTTAAATTGTCTTATTTCAGCTTATGAAAAATAATATCTGAAAATTGTTCTAAATTAATTACAAATATAAAACCAATAGAAAAAAAGTATTCACCCACTAGTAATGTGGTTCTGTATGCACTGGATCAGGTTTTCTTCAATGACCTCTGTATTTTTGTCTGTTCATCCCAACCTTAATCCTGATAAGTCTCCCAGTTACTGCAGCTCAGTGGCATCCCCACAGCATGATGCTGCCACCACTAGGGCTGGGAATGGCGAAGAACCTCACAAACCCTTCAGTTAGGTCCGGAAATATTTGGACACTGACACAGTTTTCATAATTTTGGCTCTGTACACAACCACAATGGATTTGGAATGAAACAACAAATGAAACAAGATGTAATTGAAGACTTTCAGCTTTAATTCAAGGGGTTGAACCAAAATATCATATGAAACATTTAGGAATTGCAACCATTTTCATGCACAGTCCCTGTATTTCAGGTGCTGAAGTGTAATTGGACAAATTTACACAATTATAAATAAAATGTTTATTTTTAATACTTTGTCTAGAATCCTTTGCCGGCAATGACTGCTTGAAGTCTGGAACACATGGACATCACCATACGCTGGGTTTCCTCCTGTGTGATACTTTGCCAGGCCTTTACTGCAGCTGTCTTCAGTTGTTGTTTGTTCGTGTTCAGTTGTTGTTTGTTTCTGCCTTAGGTTTTGTCTTCAGCAAGTAAAATGCATGCTTGATCGGGTTGAGATCAGGTGATTGACTCGGCCATTGCAGAATATTCCACTTCTGGTTGCTTTCACAAAACTCCTGGGTTGCTTTCGCAGTATATTTTGGGTCATTGTCCATCTGTAAAGCGAAGCGCCGTCCAATCAACTTCGCTGAATTTGGCTGAAAATGAGCAGACAGTATATCCCTATACACTTCAGAATTCATCCAGCTGCTTCTGTCTTCTGTTACATCATCAATAAACACTAGTGACCTAGTTCCATTGGAAACCATGCATGCTCATGCCATCACACTGCCTCCACTGTGTTTTACAGATGATGTGGTATGCTTCGGATCATGAGCCGTTCCCAGCCTTTTCCATACTTTTTTTTTCCATCATTCTGGTACAGGTTGACTATGCTATGATCATCCACCACTGTTGTCTTCCGTGGATGTGCAGGCCTATTTGAATTGCAGAGCTCACCAGTGCATTCTTTTTTCTCAGAATGTACCATACTGTTGATTTGGCCAGTCTTAATGTTCCTGATATCTCTTTACTCAGAACATTTGAATATTTATTTTTGAACATTAAAGACTGTATGCTAAAGTGCATTGTGCCTAGGGTTAACGGTTTGGTTTACATACACCGATCAGCCATAACATTATGACCACTGACAGTTGAAGTGAATAACCCTGATAATCCCGTTATCATGGCACCTGTCAGTGGGTGGGATATATTAGGCAATAAGTGAACATTCTGTCCTCAATGTTGATGTGTTAGAAGCAGGAAAAATGGGCAAGCATAAGGATCTGAGCGAATTTGACAAGGGCCAAATTGTGATGACTGGGTCAGAGCATCTCCAAAACTGCAGCCCTTGTGGGGTGTTCCCGGTCTGCAGTGGTCAGTACCTATCAAAAGTGGTCCAAGGAAGGAAAAGCAATGAACTGGCGTCAGGGTCATGGGCGGCCAGGGCTCATTGATGCACGTGGGGAGCGAAGGCTGGCCCGTGTGGTCCGATCCAATAGACAAGCTACTGTAGCTCAAATTGCTGAAAAAGTTAATGCTTTGTACTGATAGAAAGGTGTTAGAACACACAGTGCATCACAATTTGTTATGTATGGGGCTGTGTAGCCGCAAACCAATCAGGGTGCCCATGCTGACCCCTGTCCACTGCCGAACGCGTCTACAATGGGCACGTGAGCATCAGAACTGGACCACGGAGCAATGGAAGAAGGTGCCCTGGTCAGATGAATCACGTTTTCTTTTACTTCACGTGGATGGCCGGGTGCATGTGTGTCGCTTACATGGAGAACACATGGCACCAGGATGCACTATGGGAAGGAGGGAAGGAGGCAAGCCGGCGGAGGCAGTGTGATGCTTTGGGAAATGTTCTGCTGGGAAACCTTGGGTCCTGACATTCATGTGGATGTTACTTTGACACATACCATCTACCTAAGCATTGTTGCAGACCATGTGCACCTTTCATGGCAATGGTATTCCCTGATGGCCCTGGCCTCTTTCAGCAGGATAATGCGCCCTGCCGCAAAGCAAAAATGGTCCAGGAATGGTTTGAGGAACAACAATGATTTCAAGGTGTTGACTCGGCCTCCAAATTCCCCAGATCTCAATCCAATCGAGCATCTGTGGGATGTGCTGGACAAACAGGTCCGATCCATGCAGGCCCCACCTCGCCACTTACAGGAATTAAAGGATCTACTGCTAACGTTTTGGTGCCAGATACCACAGCACACCTTCAGAGGTCTAGTGGAGTCCATGCCTCGACGGGTCAGGGCTATTTTGGCGGCAAAAGGGGGACCTACACAATATTAGGCAGGTGGTCATAAATTATGGCTGATTGGTGTATATGTCACTGTATTCAGCCATTTGAAAAATAAAAAAATATATTTATATATAGAGTTAAAATTATATGGAAGTTGCTATTTTTGGCTGCTCTGAAACAACGAATAAATACTGATTCATTCATTTTTTCAACAATAATGTATGTGCGCAAGTCTTTCCATATAAAGTACGTCACACATTGAGTGATTCCCTTTGCCCGTTCGGAGTTGTAGAGTAGTCTGGTAGTCAGAAGACTATCCAGGGGTCATTGTTTTGGTTTCTCTTCTTTCGCAACGTTCAACTATGAATGATGTCAGATGAGACAAGCCCTCAAGTTGATGGTGTTACCCAAGTGGGCCTACTTGATTTTTGTGCGACACAATTTACACACACCGTGAGACATGTCTAGCTCTTTCTTCCCTGCAATGTCACTGAATCCAATAGGATCCTATACCTTTGATTGAAAGGTATAGGCTTGAATGTTGTCTGCGCCGACAATGTTTTGTATCTCTTTCTAAAACTGATACAGCATTCCAGAATGCTGCATTCATTCCGCCAAAAAAGAGCATTGCGCCATTTATACGATTGGAGTAATTACAGCATTGTTATTTTACCCAAAGAAAAATAATATAGCCGCGTTCAACTTCTTGAAAATCCAAACCAAAAATGTATTCTTGGAGACAGAGAATGGATTTCAAGATTATGAAAAAAATATTGCGATACTACACTGTATTGATTTTCACCCCCATCCCTTGCCACCAACATGCTTCACGGTAGGGATGATGTTCTCTTAATTATGCCTGGTGTTAGGCTTGCACCAAACAAAGCACTTAGCATAGAGTCTATAAAGTTCTATTTTGTTCTCATTATTCCATAACCTGAAATCATGTGAAACACCTTAATTGCATATAGAATAGGATAGAGGGTGGCCTTATCAGTGGAATAGAGTCAATCTTGACTCCGGTAGGCTAGGGGAAGATGTGGGCGAGCAGCTCTTTTGGCCTGCCTGTCTCATGACAACTCTGGTAGAATCCATTGCTTGGGATGCAATTACATTTATTACATTATGCTTTCTCACGACAAGCTACTGCAGAGCATTCTGCTTTCTGGCTTTAAGGAGTAATGTTAAATTGGATCCATTTTAAATTTTTGACGGCTTTTAGCACAATGTATTAGAAAGACTTGAAAAGTTTGAATAGAATTGTTCCTTCTCTTTTCCTTCTCTTTTCTAGAAAGATCCTAAATATCACTTGAGGAAACTGAGACAAAAGTCAACTGGGGCTTAAGAATACCCACGGGAGGATTTTACATCTTTCTAACTTAAATCCCTGACAAATTACATTTTTGCAACTTGAAACCAATCAAACAGGATATAGTCCTATATGACAATGCTCCTTAGGTTAAAAGGCAGACTTGTTTCTGGAAATTGGGT
Organism: Esox masquinongy; assembly: GCA_016801175.1. Classification (NCBI taxonomy): domain Eukaryota; kingdom Metazoa; phylum Chordata; class Actinopteri; order Esociformes; family Esocidae; genus Esox; species Esox masquinongy. The sequence continues at coordinate 26,230 of JACXGI010008515.1, read as the reverse complement.
CCCGACTGCATGGCTTTCAGTTCTTCATATTATAATGGTAATGGATATTCAATATCCTACCAGCATATTCCTGTTTTCTATGAATGTACACCATGTATTCCTCAACATCAAATGAGATTGTGTGACGTGTCACTGTGTACCCGATCAGCCTGCACTGTATTGTTGATTTGTGATCTAAGATACTGAATCATCGATTAGAAATAAGACCAAAGTCGCTCTTCGTCTTCACCATATTGCCAGGACAATGCAGCTGTCTTAATTCATTATGATTCGATCGATCTGCGATACCGGATACATTTGGTAGGCTAATGATACTCCTCATCCAGTTAATGAACCACATACTGTTAGGGAAAGCTACGCGATGTAACAACCACATCTTCAGACAAGGTTATGTCACATGCACCGTCATTTATCCTATAGATGTTTGCCCTCCTCCTACCTATCCAAACAGTTTGACTGACAGACAGACAGTCAGGTGGACAGGAGAGCATTTCCAGGTAAACTAACGCACTGGCGTTCCACCTCCCGAATTTCATGCCTCTTGTCAAGGAGGGGTAAACTGTTGACAGCAGCCTGCACTGGGTCGCCGTCTAGAGAGGTGTGCAACTATTGAAGCGACGTTGTGCTTTGAACATGGCCAAGCTATTAAGATCCCCCTGTAGAGCGAGAAGGCAATTACTTAATGCATCCCTGGACACTCAGTGGGTTGCACTCACGGAGCTGCCCCTTCATAGACCCTGACTATGCCTATGGGCTCGGCGCCGTTAGGGGGCCTCTGTTTATGTGTGCATGTATATAAATATATGCACTGTGAATACACACACATTATGTAGTTTTTAGTAGTAATTCTGCCATCTAAAGGCAGAATTTCGAACTGACACTATAAATCAGTGAACGCGGTCAGAGTTCGTGTCCTAGAATATTTTTCCCATGTCCATTAGCAGGTGCTCTTATACAAAGCGACTTACAGTAGTGCCTTTTCAACATTTTCATATTGGCCCCCTGTGGGAATTTAACCCTCAACCCTAACTGTCATACCCTTATAGCTCACCTTATAAGAGCGTGCAAACGTCATTCTCTTGTAAGGTGAGCCAGAGGCAACGTGGCTAACAAGCTCCATCTTTCTTACTCCCTAAGCTTTGGAAAGATACGTCTTTCTTTGTTGGTTTCAGTGTTATTATTAAATGGTTTCAGTGACTGCGCTGTTGTTTCATGTTGGATTTCCATTTTGACTGATGTTCATCTTAGGTTTTACGTTCACAATGATGCTAAGCTAACTCCATGCTTATGGCTCACAAAAGCCCAGAGACCGCGCTGACTCACTCTGTCTTCATTTTTATCAGCCCGATAATGACGTAGCCCACTGATGTGTCTCAATCAAACCTGCCTTTTAGACACCGGAGGCTTGAACAAACACAGTGCTCAATATTCCTCACAGTGGGATACACATTATATTTGTGGAGCACCTGGTAATGCATTTCAATGTACCAAATGCCATTCATTAATAAAGATCGAGTAGGTAATCGGAAATGATAAAGAAGGCATAATTAGATGGAGAGGCGTGGGTAACAAAGGCACCAAGGGTATATCATTATCGCCCCCTCGTGATAGACCCCAAACCAAAATACACCTTTCATTTTGCACATGTTGTGTGGGTATAGCTTTTCTTTCACTATTTTCAGGAAGAAGGTTGTGACGCTGACAATTTTACTTTTTAGTTAATACTTTGCAACAACTTCACATGTTCTCTGAGCCTTCCCCTATCCCTCTACCCCAAATCTCTTGTCGCTGTCCAGTGCTGATGGGCACTGAAATCGTCACACAAAAAATATGAATAGTTCCAACAACCCCAAACCAGGGAGGCTATTTGTATCTGCAAATGCTGATCTTGAATTGAAACAGGTATGTTAGGCTAGCTCAAACTGGTGTCAGTCTAAGGAACACTGTTCCCATGTGAAATGATTTGGGGGTCTTTCAAAATTATGTAACTGTGTTTGACAACATAAAGTTCCAGTCAAAACTTTGGACACACTTTTTTCATACACTCCCATTGTAACTGTTACTATGTGTATATGTATATATGTTTATATATATATATACACACACACACCTGGATTGATAACAGCTCTATGAAAGTTTGGTGCCACAAGATAGGTATGATGAAGAGAAAGCTCAGGAGCAAAAAGGAGACAGATTCAGGGAGTGAACGAGAGAGAACAAGAGAAAGAAACATAAAAAGAAAGAGGCAGGTGAACAGGGGAGTTGGTAGCAATTTTTCTCATGCCTGCCCCTTTGGCTATTTCACATCACGCAGCTCAAGCTATTTTCCCTGACAAACAGTGCTCCTCCACTGTGCCATAGGTGATTTACTCTCCGGCGGTGGGCATGGACCAACATCCCATTATGAGAACAGTCAGGGAGTAAATCAAAAGCAAGACCCAGCCGTTAATCACTAATTACAGGCTGGATGTTGAAGGTTGGGTCTCTCCCAGGAGAAGAGCCATTGAAGTTCAAAACAAGATGAAAGAAGCAGCCAGGGCCAGTTGCCGTTCTGATAAATCAGAGCCTCAGAGAAGGTGGGCCAAAGTATTACGTCCTGCGTCCCGTGATCCAGTTCTAGTGTTTTCCCGCTCTGTGACTATTCAGGCTTGGCACACTGGTAGTTTTCCCGGTGACAGTGTGATGTTGACGTAGCCCACTGCATGCATTTCTCTGTTTTTAAAATCCCCCACTCCAATCCCGCCCCTAGAGATTGCCTGTGAATCGATGCTCTGAGCGCATTTCCAAAGCCATTAAGATACCAGGGACTGTAATTGAATGGTTAGGGAGGATATTATTGGAGGACATTGTGTGGGTGTATTTCCCCTCACTGCCGTTGCTATAAACCCGCTGTTTTGTAACATCCAAGCATTGTGTTAAAGGCCCAGTACAGTCAACAACTTGACTTTTTATTTTCAGGATTTTCATACGCTAATCCTGTTTCTTTAAATCATGTCATGCAAAAAACAGAATGAAAGTGCCTTCATGCGTAAATATCGACAAAAAACATTATACCACAGTAAACTTGGAGTCAAGCAATGATTCTTTTCTGCAGTCCTCCAACTACGACTCATGAAAGAATGCAGTTTATTAGGCTACAGATCAATGAATCACAATGAGGGTAGTAAAAAATGGCAAGGAAATGAGCTTCATACTCCTATACAGGAATGACTTATTCTGGTGACATGATGATTTATGCATGATACGAGTACAAATAATAGCATTTCTTCATACTAATCTAATCATGAAGCCTAGGGTTGCCCACATGCCCTATTTTTGTGAGCTGTTGGTCAGATTGCAGTTGACAAGACCAGAGTGGTCACATTTGCACTTTAATGCCACCGTTTCTTTTAGTCTGCTTAGTGATGTCACAAAGTAGATCTGATGATATTAGACAGGTAAGGGGGTAGGTTCGAGACCAGGGGAGCGCAAACTTGTCGGCTCGGGGGCCACAGCTGGATTTTGAAATTAAATGGAGGGCCACATTTGTTTTGTAAATTGTTAATCGTAAAAGATTTGCAGGCCTGAAAAGGGCAGTAATTAAAACATCTATGCAGCAGGTCCATTATAATGTCTAAGTCATTTAAATCCAGATTCAGATGTATCAGACTGGGCTGGTGAGTATTTTCTGCTTCCCATCACAACTGTTTTATTACCTACCGCAGACCGGATGGAGCCGCCTCGCTGTCTGGGTTCAGAATCAGATTCGGAATCAGATTCAGAATCAGCCCGCGTTCTTAATCTTCCCCTCGACCAGTCAGAGCTATGTGTACATAAATATCTTCAAATGAGTTTCCCAACGCCAACAAGATCAGACTGAGCCAAATGATTCTCAGTTGAATAAATGATTACAAACATATGCTGGGGTTTATTTTATTAAATGAATGCACCCAGTGATTTTTTTGACAGAGTAATAATTTAAAAATAAAGTCCACATGGGGACATTAAGAGCCATGTTATTTCGCCGGCAGAACCGAATGTGAGGAGGATTATGGCAGAACCACATGTAGATTATGTACGGGTTTCTGTGATAATACAAGCAGTCATATCACAGAGGGAATTCACAGCCCACTTTGGGATGGTATTGCCCACTCATTGTTCTTTGTTATTTGTGTAGTTTGCAGTGTCCCTTGTGGACATCCATATCTGTTTATGTAAGACATGGGCAGACCAGTAAAAAAATAAATGGCCACTGTATTGCTTTCTGTAATTGTATTGCTTAAAATGCTTGGATTATGAGTGCAAATGGAGTATAATCCTTGAATTCTTTATTTTTTTAATCCTAGTTTGAATATCGATCGGGTTATGGAAAAACTTGCTAACCTTTTCGCCTCTACTGTATCCCATAAACCCCAAGCTGAACTCTGTTAATGTGTTTGTGCTCAAACTCTTAACATCAGCATAGATTGAGTTTGTTTGCAGTTAATCGTGTGCAGTGTCTCTCACACACATAAATTCTGCCCAGGAAATGTTCTTTGCTAATTTTCTCCTCGGAGCATGAGGGAACCGAGAGGACACATTGCAGTCTAATTTGGGAAATTACAGTTTAATGAAGCCCTGTAGACAGTTCAAACTGCGGTATGTGCTGAAAGAGATATGTTTGTCTCAAACATTTGAGTTTGTTGTAACTTCCAGGGCCTGTATGGTGATAATTGCTCTCTAAACACATTTGAGGAACTAGAGTCTTGTTCTCTATTCTTGCTTTATTGTAGTTCAATTATACTCTTTTATTTAGATTGCCTGTGTCACATTAAATATTATTGCTATCTATCTGCAATATCCTCAGGAGACTTTTTCCAATACTCATTCCACTTTAAAATGAGTCATATAGTGAGCAAGCTTTCAAAGGTATTTTCCCTCTTTAAAGATCAAGAGCAATGATCATTAACGTCATTGTAAAAACCACACTGTGTTTTCACATGCTAATAAATAAAACTGAAGGCTCCAGTTCAGAAGACACATTAGATGTTTCATTGTCTGGCAAAGAAAGGCACTCACTAATGTTTTGACAGATGTCTCCATTGAGAAATGAAAGGCTAATCTACAAGAGTGTTTTTGAGCATATTAACTATTAACACTATGTCCCTTAGGGTCTTGAATTCAGCATTCTACACGAAAGTGTCTTTAAATCAGAATCATCTCCAGGACATTCTTGAAAAACTCAAGAGGAAATGTAGAGTTGTAATTGCACATTTTTATCACAGTACACTTCACGGAATACTTCATTTCATTTCCGGATTATGTTTCTAATGATCTTTTAAACCTTATGGTAATAAGACATTTAGTAGACATTTATACTATCTAATATAGTAATGCTTGGCATTTAGTTATTGGGCTCACAAACTAGTTTAAAGCACTAGTAAATACAAATTTGACTGAGCAGAATTTCAGCAAGGTAGGTTGTTACAATTGTTATCTACATGCACTACCGTTCAAAAGTTTGGGGTCACTTAGAAATGGCCTTGTTTTCCATGGACACATGCATTAAATGAGTTTGAATAGGAAATATAGCGAAATGAATAGGAAATAATATTACTAATCTGAAGAGATTTCACCCCATGGTTCCTGAAGCACCTTCCACAAGTTGGATTACCTTGATGGGCACTTCTTACATACCATACAGTCAAGCTGTTCCCACGACACCTCAATAGGGTTGAAATCTGGTGACTGTGCTGGCCACTCCATTATAGACATAATACCAGCTGACTGCTTCTTCCCTAAATAATTATTGCATAGTTTGGAGCTGTGCTTTGGGTCATTGTTCTGCTGTTGGAGGACATTGACTCCAATCAAGCGCCATCCACAGGGTATGGCATGGCGTTGCAAAATGGAGTGATAGCCTTCCTTTTTCAAGATTCCTTTTGCCCTGTACAAATCTCCCACTTTACCACCACCAAAGCCCCCCCAGGTTTTCTTCTTTGTGATCCGAACACCTCAAACATATATTTGTCTGTCCATAACACTTTTTTCCAGTCTTCGTCTGTCTAGTGTCTTTGTTCTTTTGCCCATCTAAATCTTTTAATTTTTTTGGCCAGTCTGAGATCTGTCTTTGTCTTTGCAGCTCTGCCTAAGGTCAGCATCCCAGAGTTGCCTGTTCACTGTTGACATTGAGGCTGGGGTTTTGCAGGTACTATTTAATGAAGCTGCCATTTGACGACCTGTAAGGCATCTGTTTCTCTAACTAGATACTCGAATGTATTTGTCCTCTCGCTCAGTTGTGCACTGGGGCCTCCCACTCCTCCTTCTATTCTGATTAGAGTCAGTTTCCGCTGTTCTGTGAAGGGACTAGTATAAAGCATTATATGAGATCTTCAGTGTCTTGGCAGTTTGAAATAGCCTTAATTTCAGAACAAGAAGAGACTGACGTGATTCAGAAGAAAGTTCTTTGTTTCTGGCGATTTTGAGCCTGTAATCGAACACAAAATTGCTGATATTCCAGATACTCAACTAGTCAAAAATGTGGATTAGCAAACACAATGTGCTATTGGAACACAGGACTGATGGTTGCTGATAATGGGCCTCTGTACGCCTATGTAGATATTCCATTAAAAATCAGCCGTTTCCAGTGACAATAGTCATTTGCAACATTAACAATGTTTACACTGTAATTCTGATCGATCTGATGTTATGACCTCAAACGTTTGAGCCGTTTTGTATATTGGTGTCTTCATAATGTTCAAACATTGATTATTTGTGGTAAGTTCAAGTTCAGGAATCAAAAGAATGATAAAGACAGCCAACTGATTAAAAGATTGTTCTTAATGTGTAAGACTCTTGCTAAAATATTCTTGTTTCTAACTATTCTAATTTTTTCTTGTAGTTCAATTGATAGAGCTTACCACGTATGCCCTCACTACTGTAAGTTCCCCTGGATAAGAGTGTCTACGAAATGTAAATGCTCTGTTGTGTTTCACTGTTTAACTATGATAACTATGATTATCATAGTTATCATAGTTAGCGGTTATCATAGCGGTTATAGTTAGCGGTTGTCATAGCGGTTATCATTTAACTATGATAACCGCTACTCTCCCTGAACCTGGACTTTTCTTTCATTAGGTTTTGGATTTCATGCCCCCAGGAGCAGAACAAATTGAGACACTGTTTTCTTTCTCACTGTCACTCATTAGCCCTAGAGGGAAAATTTAAAGGCACAAATTCGCAGAAGTCTAGTTAGACCACAGAAGGGAAGGGTGAGCACTATGTAATTTATTGTCATATTAAAGAATTGTAGTATCTACCTTTAGGCATACTTACTGGCCTACTGATCTCTGTGTTTTTATAAATGTTATCTTTGGTGCTAAAATCCACTTTCTATAGGTCAATCAGTGACCACAGCAAAATGTGTGGGACTGCAATTTCTTTTCAGTTGCTGATGCATTTTAAATCGTTCCTTCATGGAAATATTACATAAATATGGTTTCATTGTAGGACGTTGAATAGAACACCCACAATCCTTTGGGAAAATTCCACGTGATATGATGGGTAGCTGGGTAGGAGGAATGTATCCTTCGAGATACAGTATTGGCATAAATTAAATGTACATTGCATCTCCTGTTTATTCAATGTATTTACATAGGATCTAATTCCCTCTTCTCTTGACGTGTAAAACTCATTATCATTTTTTTCTCAACGAATATTTGACCAGGAAACAAACAACATCTGCAGCAATGTTGTGTCACGGCAAGAAAGCGTTGGCTAATTGAGCCTCCCTGTCTGGGTGTTCTACTTAGTTTTTCAGCTTGATTAGCATTTGCTCAAACCTACAGTATGCCGTTTGCTCACACAGACAGGACAAGTCATTTGACTTACTTGACATGTGGAAGAAACGCTTGCAAACACGCATGCTAGCACCTACTCACACATACTGCACATACACACACACACACTCACACATGCACTTCAAATCAATTAAATTAATATCACAAACTTTTATTTGTCACTTCATTCATTACAACAGGTAAAATGCTTACTTAATGGCCTTTTTGCAAAATATTGAAGATAGAGTTCAGTGACTTGGGGTGGAGTAATAGTGCGCCAGTCAATAATATCTGGAGTTCTGCAAAACACTGGTCCATTTGGCAGGCTGGAAAGAAACAAGAATTACCATCTAGAAGCACATTTGGAGTTTGCATGAAAGTGATCTACTGTGGTCCAATGAGACTATGACAGAGATTTTTGTCCCAAACTTAAAGTGCTGTGTGATGCAAACTTAACACTGCTCATGCCTCAACACACACCATGCCTATAGTGAAATATGGTGGTGGCAGCATCACGCTTTGTGGATGCTTCTCATGAGCAGGGACTGCGAATCTAGTCAACTATAATGGAAAGATAGAGCAATAGACAGGGAAATGCTGAGAGAAAGCCTGCTTCAGTCCGCTAACAATCTGAATCTTGGGAGGAAATTCACCTTTTAGCAGTACAATGACTCCAAGCACAAGGCCAAAGGAAAATTGGAGCAGCTCAAGAACAGAAACATAGATGTCCTACAGTGGCCTGATCCAAATCCCATTAACAATCGGTGCCACTATTTGAAAAAATCAGGATAAAAAAATGTATCTAACAGAACAAAATATCAAAACATCATTTGTGAATAGGTTTAAATGGTTCAAATGATGAATTACTATAAGTTGGATATTTACAGGGAGAACCTGCAGAGTCAGTGGGTGGAGATCCTTTATGAGATGAGATCCTTTAGCTTTATGTACGCACATATAGATAGAGGGGTAGCAGCAGATAGCATATATGCTGCACCGGTGTGATGAGAATGGTGTGTGTGTGAACGTGTGTTGTATGAACGTGTGTTTTTCTGTTCGTTGTGTTGGAGTGTACGTCGTGCGTGACAGTGCTACAAACTTACATTGGACTGTTTAACCTGTGGCAAAATTGGAGTAGAGTGCTGCCTCTTTCTCTGTAGCTTCCATGATTCAATCTCCCTATGGTGCAGCCTTTCGGTTTGAAGGACCACAGGAAACGTTGGATATTGCAGAGTACATTATGAGATCAGCCTGCACACTCTCACACACACACACACTCTCACACGCACGCACGCACGCACACACACACACACACACTTGAATTGTTACAGTCAAGCACCCCGGTGAAACTGAAGTGGCACTGTTCTGTGATTAACAGGTGATCTAATTACCGGATTGCTTTCTTTCTTTCCAGAGGTGTTTCAGCTCACCCTGCCCGATGAACAGAAATTGAGCATCACCAAGGTAACCGTTGGCCAGAGTGCTGTCTTGACTTGCGCAATCACTGGGGAACAGAGACCTCCCATCATTTGGAAACGCAACAATCAGGTTCTCAACTGGCTGGATCTGGAGGACATCAATGTAAGTGCTGCCTGCTGTTTTTCCTGAAATAAGTCTGAAATTGTTTTTCTTAGAGGTTTTTAAGGCCCTTTTTATCAGGGTTTGGTTGATTTTCCGGTATCTACAATAGCCTACCTAGTTTACTTGCACACGCAAACAAAAACACACACACATACCGTACATACACACACTCACACACACAGCTGTACTGTCCTGCTCAGCATCCCGCCATCACTGTAGACGATGACCTGGACGAATCAAAGGATAAAGAGAAATAATACAGCGTTTGAACAGCATTTTTGGTTTATCAGTTATTCACAGTGTTGGATATGCCGATATACTGCTGAGAGGGACGGTGTTCCCAGAGAAAGAACAGCAACATCGTTTTGGTAGATAAGACAGGAGGAAGCGGCACGCCGAAGAGGTTCAGCTCTAAGGGGAAGTACCTTCTTCTTACTTCCTGCTGACTGCATGTCATCGTCTATCTACAGGTGGACCCCCCCCCCCCTCCTGAAAACCACCATGTCGTTTCCTTTCCTTTTTAAAGACACTTACAGACTGGAGGTATAGGCGCGGCTGCCCCCTCTCTCTGTTCTGCCCCAGCAGATGTTGGACGAGCTGTAGCTGCCTTGACCGTGCATAATTGAGTCAACACCGTCGCTTGTGGATGGAGGTTCAGCGAATCCGCAAATGTAACATTAAATGTTGATGGCCCTTAAAACAGCGCGAGGAGGTGCACAGCTGTCGCCTGTCATCGCTGAGCACCTTCCCCTCTGGAAATAGGATTTCTGTCCCCACTGTTTCCAAGCACTTTAGCTTCTTGTGATCCCGCATTTACTTGAAGGGGAATCTATGTTTTTTTGTCCGTCCATCGCCTGCTCCCCGAGGTGTTTGATGACTTGCATTTGAAATCAGGCACACTGTCGCCCCCCCCCCCCCAAGTACCTTTTACAATAAGCTATTAGTGATTTTGTAGTGCAAGCGTGGCATTGCTGACATGGGAATGTGGTCAAATCAGCCTATGCCAAGTTGGGTTAAATTGAGCGAGTTAGACTTAACTGTTTGGTAAAGTAACATTGTCGGCTACTCGCAAAGCCTTGTCAAGTTTAGTAGCAGTGCTTTTGTGAGCTCATTAGACGCAATTAGCATAGACCAGTGTGTCTTTTACTTGTGGTCCACATGGGGATTTGGTTGTTTTTCTTCCAAGAAGTCATTTTACTCACATTTTGACAATGCCGATTGTTAATAATAATAATATAAACGTGTGTGAGTCTTCTGTTTGTGTGTTGGAGTGTAAGTGTGGGTTTGGGCATATAGTCAGTACTAAAGGGATAGTCCATAAACGGACACAAATGCTGATAGCCATTTGATTACAACTTGGTGGTCTTCTTCATTGATTCCAAATTGACTGCATTATAGTTGTTTAAGAACATTCTGCAAATTAAGTCAAAGTGACAGTATAAAGTAATACAGTAGCTTAGTGATAAGCAATACATAAACAACACAACACATCATGCGAACAACGCATTGCATTCTGGTAAGGAAACATTTAGTAATTTCAATATGATGGTTAATACTACCTTTTTTATATTCTTTTTTATATTTGAATGCATGTCTTTTGTGAAGCAATGTTTTATGTAAATGTAAATGCTTCAGTGACTTTGTTTTGTCAGGTTTCTTTCTGAAGTTGGTCACAGTCAGATACATTTTTAGCAAAGACCATCTGTGAACAAAGTGACGGAGGGCAAAAATGATCTAATGCACTACCAAGTGGCATAGATAACTTGTAGACAGACATGTGCACAGACAGACCAGGTGGGGGACTTGAGCCTCTGCTCTTTTCCCCTCAGATGCGCTGTCCACGGCCCTTCTTTCAGATGCACAAATGTTTTTAAAAGTCACGTTGCTAGAGCAAGGCTTTAGGAAAAATAAACTTAGGATAGTTCTGGTGAATATCTTAACGCAATATTTGTTTGCATATTGCCTAAAATTCATTTACGTGTTCGTTAAGTTACCTTGGGACACGTTTACTCTGATATGTTAGCATCATTTTCAATCCCATTCAAGGTAACTCTTCCCGCGGCTTCCCACAGTGTGAGCTCAACTCTGATGCTGTTGTCTGTCAGCGTCGGATTTGATTGCCTCCCGCCATCTAACAGCACCCTCATTCACGACCTTGGGCTCGTTGCAGATGATTACGCCAGATGGTCCACTGTCACGAACAGCCCACTAGCCATGAGCACAACAAAAGCTCAAGAGATTGTCACTAAGTCCACACAGTCCTTAATTTCTATCTATTAAAACACAAAAGTGGGTGTACCAAGCATTTTATTACTAGCTACACTAAGCAAAACAACAAGCCGAACTCCAATGGGACGTCAGCAAAACCCCAAAATCGGCTTACCCTAGATTATTTATAGCACTTTAGTGTTGCCGCTAAGTGCCAACACAGTTTTCAAATAGCAAAGTGAGTGGTTTTTTCGCACCTGGTGCCCACCCAACCTCCTCTGTATACACACAGTTTCACCGAAGTTTCAGCGTAATTGTGTCCTTTAATATGACGGGGCCAGAAATGCCCACACTAATTAGAGTTGTATTCCCGTGATTGGATGTATAGGACTTATACTGTCTAATATACTCAGTGTTTTTTTTTCTGGAAACATCTTGTCAACAGTATGACTCGGCGAATCCCGCATTAATCCAGATGGTGCGCTCGTATTATGAAGTTCAATAGAGCCGGTCTCCATTTTGACAAAGCAGCTTACTCTAATTCCATGAAAATGACAGTTGCTGGGAATTGCATCATCATCCTCAGCTGTTGGCTGGTATTAGAATGCTTCACATGGTAGAGGGGCCCAACCGTGATAAAGACTATACAACAATGCGCGCGCTGCTCGGGAAAGTTATCTACATTGAGTCTGGCGCTGTGTCTGGACAGCCTACTCGGCTTGTCCGACATAAAAGCTTAAAGAGTGAATGCGGCATTGTACTAAAGGAAAGATGACATATTGTGTCTCTGCACAATTTCCTTATCTTGATAGCCTGACCAAGGATTTATGGGTATTGCGGTTTATCCCCTAGTGTTCAGGGGCCTGTTGTACTGAGTGCGGTGTTAATCTCTATGAGCATGTTAATCTCTATGAGCATACGTTAACACCGCCTGTACTGTATATTTTGAACTCTATGCAACGTACTGCCTGTGTATGTACTCCAGTTGATATTCACGGTTTGACACCAGATGCAGGCATAAAACAAGCTGTAGGATAGTGTAACATTGTGAAAAGTGTCTAAGTCAACTTCAGAAAATTGCCATGGTCTGCTTTATATGTCCTGTCATGTCTTCCCTTAATGTTAACCTTTACTCAATCCTAACCTTTAAACTAACGTCCAAGTATTTGTGATTGTGTTCTTTCTCACCAGCAGATCCCAACACAGGTATGTTTCATCGGTACTGAAATCACCAAGTATTTACAGTGTTATCCCACATAAGCCCACAAAGCTAATGAATTCTGTCCTTTTTCTGTGGCCAATGTATTTGCCTGTGACATCCTATTGAGAATGTTGGTTGATACATCTAGCCTCACATGTCCTGCCCTCTCACGGGCTAATGACATGAGTTCTTTGCCCCCTTTGAGGGGTCAATTGATCACACGATAGGTTGCTAAGATAGGGCGTGGCAGGAATTTTCTACAAAACGTCCTGTACATTTTACCTGACAACTCAAATCAAAATCGTCAGCTGGGACATAGTTCGCTTTCGTTGGAGTAATTTGACTCAAAATGAGGAGTGGTTTGGTCAAATGGTTTGGTCGTTTTTGTGACCGGGGACTCCTCTGGAACTCCATGCAGAGAAGGAGCTAACATCTGCAGGCATGAAGTAGCATTTATCTGGAGCAAGGACTTTGGCTAGCCGGGCGACTAAATATTTTTCCCTATACCCATTCAGCTCTTCGGTTTCTCCGCCTCACATTCCTTCAGCATTCCATCAGGTGTAGGCGGGAGTGTGTGTGTGTGTGTGTGTGTGTGTGTGTGTGCACGCGCACGGAGGGGTTGTAGGGGTGTCGATAGCCCTCAGTGCCTCTCGTTCCACCCCTATGGCTTTAATTTCTCCCCCCATTCATTTTTCATTTAAAAGGGTGACACAACATGCTCTCTGCCAAGGGGCCAAAGCGCACCATCAATTTCCCTCACACGGCAAAGGTCCGATGATCCGGCACAGCCCCAGTCTCACCATCCCGCCACTAAATGCTGTATATGTGAACAGAAACCCTGTACCTGCCGAACATGGTGGGTCATGCTTTGTGGCCGTCTACCAGGCGTATGTAAGCGAGGGACGACATGTACAGACTCTGAGACCTGAACAATGCCCGTTGGACGTGATCGTAATTCTAATTGGATCATGACAAGAGACGCTGAAGTGATTTGCTATCTTTCTTCAGGTGTGTCTGGGTTTTCATCATGGAAAGCTGCCTAATCAAAATTAAATGAATAGATTTTAATCAACGAAACTGAATGAAGGAACACTCCCGGGAGAAATGGCAAATTGTCTCGGAAAGTGTGAATGTTGCTCGGCGTCTAATGGGGAAGTCAAGTCGTTTCCAGATGGTTGCACTTCTTGAACATAGTATATGGATTCATTATCTTTGGGGCTTATTTTAATGTAATGGCTGTATTCTTTATTTTATTTTGATTTCTCTCTTATGCAGCACTTTTTTGTCTTCACCACCAGCGGATCATGACACATTTATTACATTGGTTTGAATGGCTCTTGTCACTTGCTAACCTCATGTATAGACCTGTCATTGGAAGTTGCCTGTGTTTTCGTACCGGAGAACGTGGTGAAGCTTGTATTTGTGTCGCATGCATGTTCACAAAATGGAACGTTCACCCATCTTGCTCTTTTCAGCAATTACTCAGATTGTCACTTCCATGTAATTACATTGAAAGACGTTAACTTGCCTCTGTTATAAAACTAGCCCAACTTTTAATTAACTTAAACCAAAGATCATGCAGTTTTTCTTCTGGTTATCGTTGCTTTCTACTTTTTAATCGACAGATAATTTACATGTCAAACTGTTGCCTTACGCTTCTTAACCGCAAATGCAACACCTCGTCAAGGACACGGTATTGATTTGTTTTTCACTATGGTACTAGGCTAAGAAAAAACAATCATTGGAAAATTATTCTTGACAGGCAAACAAATGCTCGTCTTTGACTGAAACCGATGGAAATGTGTGTCTCAGTGTGCCTTTATCGATCAAGTCCTCTCCCTTTGTGGCTATATAAAAGTTCCAAAAACACACCAATTTTCTCTGTGAAACCCCTCAGCCATGTTGCCTGAGCACATTGTTCACATTCACAAAACATTTTCATTTTCAGGTCAGAGCATCCTATATCATTCATACCGAAGTGAATAAGATTTTAAACCCATTCATTTTCCTCGCACACTGTCATTCTGACATCCGTCTTTCTGTTTTCTGTTGTTGTAGGATTTCGGAGACGACGGTTCATTGTACTTCACCAAGGTGACCACGAACCATATGGGGAACTACAGCTGCCATGCCGACGGGTATGAGGAGCTCTTGCAGACGCACGCCCTCCGGGTAAACGGTAAGCAGCCGCCGCTGCACCGACCGAAACGAGACTGGTTGCCCTCGCACATCCTGCCACCACGGGGTTGCCGCAACGTGACGTGGCCAAATGCCTCCGAGTCCCACCTGAGGGTACACCCCGGTTCTTCGAAATGCCACTGTCGAACCAGGAACCCGGGGGCGAAGTAAAACGAAATGCTCACACGGCAGTTTCAATGCCATCTTAGCTTGTAGACGGATTTGTTTGGATGGAGAATTATGTCACTGATTAGACCACTTTCGCGTCTTTTAGGATCACCGTTTAGTCAGATTTAGCGAATCACATAACCGTGAGTTGTGCAGAAACGCTTTCAAGTGCTAAATTGATTTTTTCCCTATGTAATCGGAAACAAGGTCATCTCTTGTCAATGCTATTTTAATCATCTGACCTTCAATGGCAAACAGACAGTTTCCATTAACAGTGATCTTAAAGCACAAATCACATAATGGTTATGTCTCACTTTAATTGGTTGAGAAACAAATTGGCTGGCCGGAATTATTATATCGCTGTAATAATTCAGGGTTCAGCCTAAAAATTACTTGGGTAACAGCTATATTATATATTATAGAATGGCTTAAAGGAATAAGGATATGACATGATAGCTTTAGCTTTAAGCAGAGCCGGACCCATTCTTCTGGGGGCCTAAATATATATTTAGTTGGCGGGCCCGCGTGGCATAACATTTTAGTGGGGAACCAAAATGTTTTATTTTAGTTAAAACAAGTTAATTCACTGAAGATTCCAATCTAAACATTGACATGACTAATTGACAGCTAATGGGTGACTGGCGTAATGAGAAAAAACTGCTAATGCACAACCACTTTTTGAAATTGCAGCTGGAGTATTTCGCTTTTTTACTCTCGTTAGAACTTTTTCCCCTTTGTTAGTTTGGGGCCCCCAAGTGGCGTGGACCCTTAGCAATATCTTACATTGCCTTTGCCTGGAGTCAGCCCTGGCTGAAAGCAATACATTTAATTATGGTGAAATGTTCCATAGCTGCTTGAGTAATGCACAACAACTAATTACAGTGAGATGACTCAACAAAATCTCCTCTCTACAGGCTTTCCATATATTATTACATTAGAACTGTATCACATGATTTACAAACTAGTTAATCAAGCAGCGCTGAGCATTTGCAGCGCCAATTAGTGAAATAAGCCATATAAACATTGCCCTCATGCCTGGGGCTTTGCATAGCCTAAGTTAGTGGATATATATATATATGTACACATTCAAATAGAGCCCACGGATTTTGAAAAGCTGGGTTACACAGCTGTGTTCCTCATTGGCTCCAGGGCTGGTTCTCTCTGTGGTGTGTGGAACCCTCTATGGGTGGCTAGAGCTAGCGGTGAAGACAGGCCTAATGAGTCTGGGCCAAGGAAAAGCGTTTTCCATGGTGGGGAGCCAGAACACTCTAAGGGCCCATTCAATCGGGCTTGCCTGGTCGTGATACTTGAGATGTGAAAGACAGAGCAGGAGAGGGAGAACTCCAATCAATTTGGTGAAAAGTTGAAAGTTAGAAACCACCGTCGAGCATGATGGTTACGCTGTCCCCTGAAGTGTTGACTGTGTTTGTGTGTGTGCGCGCTTGTCCGTCTGTGTGTATGCGTGTGTGTGTACAGTATGTGTGTGTGTGGGTGTGTGCGGTGGAGTTGCGTGCATGTCTGTGTGTGCACGCGCATACCTTTGTGTGTTTGTTTGTGTGTGTGTGTGTGTGTGGCTCACACAATTCCTTCGCCACCAGTGCTGAGGGGAGGCTTGCGGTGCGATTGACGGTTGGCTGGGGAGTTTTATGATGGAGCTGTCAAGTCTACTGGGTCCCATCCTCCCGCTTCTATGTCTCTTGACACTCCGAGGAAGACATCAGCCAACGACACGTCTTCAGTCTTGTCCAGATCTAGTTTTGAGTGTATCACGCACACTGACTATATTTCCCTTTATTTCATGACTGGCCTGAGACAATGGCAATGATTGAAAACAGGAACGTGAAATGCGTTTACGGAATACTCTGTGTAAAATTTAGGCCAAACCAAGGGAGAGTATTTGAGTAATGTTGTTCTTCTATTAAAAAATGGAAATGTTTAGAGAAGTATATATTTTTATTCTCTGTTAATAATACCCCAAGGCACGCCTGCTGTGGAATATCAATTCAGAGTACAACCATTTTAGAAGGTCTTTGTAATCTACAAATGGAATGACCTCCAAAATGTTCTTCTGATCACCTTGAATCAGTGTAAACAGTAGAAATTAAATATAAGTCTCCTGTTCAATCAAATGTATAGTCACAAAAAAGTACACGTTTGTTTGGCATTGAAAATACTGACAAAAGCAACATTTCATGTTGCTGGAGATAAATAAATAAAACAATATATTTAATGGATTACAGGGTTGAGTAGGTTACATTCTATAATGTAATATGTTACTATTCTCTGACACCAGTCCAGAATTATAATAAAAAACGTAACTTTTTTATTGCCTAAACTTAGTAAAATAATGTGATAATGGTTTCTTTTGGATTACATTCTCATGGAGGCAATAGAAATAGGCTACAAAAAAGCATAAAAAGCATCATACTGTTCAGACATGCTCAAGCAGAACATATATGTTCTTTTTTCCATCGCTGAATTGAGTATCATTTCAAAAACGTAATGGTTTGCAAGCATGCTTTCAGATTATTTGCTGTTGACATTCCTTGTGATAGATATTAAAAAATATATGAATCAGATCACGTTAACGGGTAACAAATGACATTGCTCCCCATCTGATGTTAGTAGGCTCTGCCAAGACTTTCTTGTTGGCTTTCCAGTTGGCATGTCAAGCCGTCCTGGGTGGCGTTCTTCCAACCTGAGGCAGGTTGTAGGCAGCAAGTTCTAGGAATTCGAATGCTACAGGGGAGCAGATGGCCACGGCACCAGACCACTTTCTAGTCTCACTCTCACCTGTCTGGCCAAAGGCTTCCTCTACCCAATCAAAATCACAGTGCTAGTGGGGCTTCACGTCTGCCTTTCTGGAGTCAGCCAGGATAGCAGAATGGCAATCACCTCTACAGCGTTAGTGTAGGTTCTATTTTGAAAGTAGATTTTTTTTTGATTGTATTGTTGCAATTGTTTGTCTAAAATGTCATTACATCTAATGAGGTAGTAGCGCATTGCCACGCTGATTAAATTAAACAATTCTTTCTTTTATTACTGTTCAACAAGGTTTTTTGTTCACAGTGCAGAGCTGTCTGACTTTTGTCATAGTAATATCAGGAAGATAGCATGCTATCCGTTCTAAGGATTATTCAAATGTATTCTTTTGATTCTGCCCTCATACTATGAAATATGCTAACAAGTTATAGGGGTCCTGCATTAGATCCATGTCCTAGTTTAATAAGCAATGCATAAATGCATAAAAATGACTCGCGTCAAAAACAGACACTGAACACTAGGTGTTGTGCATTGCTTTTAATTTTTCAAAACACTTCTTATATGTATTTGTTAGATACTAAGTACTATAAATTAGCTGCTTTTTTATTGTCTCTTCTTTCCACTCTTTTCCATCCCATTCCCTTGCCTGACAAATGGTTAAACAAAAGCAATGGTCACCCCAAAAAATCAATGGCCAGCTCCACATTGGTTCACTCCCATATTTAACTAAAAGATTTGTTTGGAGCGGCTCATCCTGAGCACACTAACATTTCTAATGGCATTCAGCATATGCTGGATATGCACTTGATCCTATTGATAGTATGTTAATGTGGAGTGAGAACTTAAATGGATTTGGCAGACAGTCTAAAAGAAAACTTCTCCAATAAAGCTACCTCGTTCCTCAAAAGCCTTCAACAGAGTCTGTAGGTCTGAATTCATTTTCTCTTTTTTTCCCTCTCTCTTCCTTTTTCCCCCACAATGCAGTTCCTCCTGTCATCCGGGTCTACCCAGAAAGCCAGGCCCGGGAACCAGGGGTGACGGCCAGTCTCCGCTGCCATGCAGAGGGGATCCCCAACCCACAGCTGAGCTGGCTGAAGAACGGCATGGACATCGCTACCAGGCTGTCCAAGCAGCTCACCCTACAAGGTGAGTTCAAACTATGAGTCATTACATGAAATTGGGTTCTAGCAATGCTGGCAGAAGTCTGGGCCATGTTATGCAGGATACACAGAAGCAAAAGATTTTCAGCCAAACGGGAAAATCTGTGTTCTTTTTGGACAAGTTAATTTCAACCATTTTCACTCCATTGTAAAACCTTTTCCATTTACTGTAGACAACCCAGGTTAAGTATACTTGACATGCCTCAGGTCCTTTCCTAGTGCTTTCTTCTGTATGGATGACAGATCCTATGCTAAACCACCGAATCAGTTGTCAGGGTTTTCAAACCTTTCCAAGATGAGCAGAAACCCTGCTGTGACCAACAGTTAGATAAACCGAAACACAATGACTCCCACTGCATGGGACAACTTTGCAATATCCCCAATTTTGACTTCATCCAATCCTGTTAAGAGCTCTTATAAGTCTCCCGCCTCCTATCCTATTAGACTCAGTTATGTAATGGGTTTACTTTTATAAAAAAAAGTTCACCAAGTGTCTGTGTGTGTCCCTGCGTGAGTATGTGGGTGTTACACGGGCAAAACATAAATGTTTGACATTTTGTGCGCATGCACGTGCCTGTCCGTCTGTCTGTTTTGTGAATGTGCGCGTACACGCTCAAGTGTAGTTTTGTGTTGACCAGCTAACGGAAGCGAGGTGCACATAAGCAACGTCCACTTCGAGGACACGGGGGCATACACCTGCATCGCCAGAAACAACGCCGGGGTGGACGAGGACATCTCCTCCCTGTTCGTGGAGGACTCGGCACGCAAGACCTGTATGTATAAGTCATGGTTCCTCTTCTGTGAGTGTGTATGTGCGTGTGGATAATGGAGATATGCAGCTCAAACTGCTTAATAATTCAGTCACTTGTTAATAGTTTATAACCTACAGTGTAATAATAGAACTTTCAGCTGGGGAAATAGTAGAGAAAGCTACTGTACACACTGTCAAATCTCAGTTCTAGTGCTTTGGGGTCTGGCTATGGACGCCAATGGTTTTCATTGGCAAGACGGTTTCTCTTCAGGTTGTTTCGAATCCTTGTGTTTAATGGTGTCGTAGATTCCTCTTTTATTAATGGAGATTTGGCACTGATTTGAAGCTGCCATCAAAAGGATTGCGAAATTAGTTCAGTTTTATTGTGTGACGGCCACAATGGGCAGAGTAGAATTGGTACGACACAGCTCCATTCATTGAGTCTGTGTGCAAAATCGTGCTTTGTCGTTGTCATCTACCTTTCCTTTCCAAAATGTCAAAATCGGTTTAACTTCTGATTGCGAATCATATTGTCACTAATCCTGTCCTCTGCTATTAACGCTGGTCAGAGCCTAGTGGATTAGGAAAAATGGCACAGTCATTAAAATGGGTGACATTTGATCTCATTGGCAATATGCTAACATCCACTAGCGGCAATGTGAGTGTCTGTTACCGTCGCCCACAGGGAGCTAGGATGTTGGGAATGTGGTTGAAGATGAGAGCTACGCCAGGATTTTGCGTTCAGTTCCAGTGTCAGGCGCTCACTTTTCATAGTTTTTCATTTTGTTTGTTCAAACTCTAAACATATCCACTCCGTAATAAGTCCTAACCTTCAGTTTAACTTTTACATTTTGTTTGTTCAAACTCTAAACATATCCACTCTGTAATAAGTCCTAACCTTCAGTTTAACTTTTACTTTTGCGCAGTTAGAATGCCGGCTATGATAAGGCTAAAGTATTCAGTTATAAAAATAGCGCCGCAAAGGTTTCCGACGACACCTCAAATGGCTCTGACACCTCAGATGAGCTAATTAAGACAGGCTACAGTTTCGGGTTGCCATTTCTTTTTTAGTTTGAGCTGTAATAACACTTTGGAAAAAGTGAACATGACAACTTTAAAGCCTGAATGGCCCACAGACATAAAAAATGTGATATTCTGGCATCCTATTTTGAAATTATAGTTATGCCATATGCACCACCCCGCGTTTGCCAACTAACGCTTCTCCGGTAATCGTCCTCTGTTCATTTGTAGGTTTTGACAGCTTGAGTGTCGCTGAGAATCCCGAAAACTCCTAAAAGCAAATTATCCGGTATCCCAGAACATGGCCGTGCCGGTGCACGTTCTGGGCAATGACGTTAGCTTAAGACACTCACGTGAACCTCAGATGAAGAGGATGCAGTCGGTTCGTCCTGGTGACACGCGTCAACCGCACTGTCACACATCACAGGATCGAGCTTTCCCGGGGTCAGACAATCTTCGATGCTTTGTTTCCTTCTTCGATGCTTTGACACCGCGGAGTATGATGAAGCCACTCATGGTTCTGACACACACACACCCACAGACAATCACAGCCATTTTGGATCATCTTCGACCCTGAGAAGGTACTTACACTGGGAGTCAGGAAGCAGCCAGTCGCCTCCTTTGAAGCTTGGAAGCCACTGTGTCTAATAAAACTGCACAGGGGTGGTCGGCACACTGGCGATCGGTTCGCATTCACAAGCCATGGGCTCAATCAAAGAGATAGTGCGGATGTTAAAATGGTCACCTTTTCATTTTCCTGTGTGTGTGTGTGTGTGTGTGTGTGTGTTTGTGTGTTTTTGTGTTGGTGGGGGGTGACTCAAAATATAGGGCGCATAGTTCAACCACCCAACAGCAGCCCTGGATGCATGTTTGATCTCGCCTGGTCTCTCCTTATTACCCCTGTGGGCTCTGGGATGATCCAGAAGCTTGGCTTGCTCTGCTAGAGCACAGTGAAGTCCCTCGGGTTGTCTGTCTAGCCCTGAGGCTACGCCAGCGCTTTGAGTCAGTGTGCAAGCTGAAGCTCCACTGTACATAAGTGGATGCATCCCTACACTCTATTTTTTTCCCACCATCCTTAGAGAGGGAGGGAGGGAGAGGGAGAGAAGGAGGGAGAGAAGGAGGGACAGAGAGGGACGGAGGGAGAGAGAGGGCGTTCCTGGATGCACTGTGAAATTTGAATGTTAAACTAGCTTGCTTTACTGCTAACTTAACTTATTTGCAATGTGTGTAGGCATCCAGTCTCAACCAAATTGTACATGTTAATATATATAATGTAGTGTGAACAAATTAGTATTTCACCCTACACCGAAGCTGTATCAGGATCACAAAATTCAAATTCCAAACAGTTGTCACTGACCAGTTGGAGATACATTTCAGACAGACAAAATTATGCATGTACATAGGTATGTATATAAGAACAATTTATGTACTGTGTATATGAACACATTTTGTTTTTATATTTACTGACATTTGTTCCTAAATGAATTTATAGGCAAAGCTATGCTTTGATTATAAGAGACAGAAATGCAAAAATGATCTGAATGTTTTTAATATTTTCACTATCAACATCACTGTAACCTAGCCCCACAGCTATTAATGTTCCCAATGTTCTAGTACACCTGCTCCCTCAATATATATGAAAAAAGAATTACACACACACACGTGCCCCACACACACACCACACTCTCTTTGAATAGCTAATGCATCCCTTTTCAGTTCTTCCTGCATGATTCAAATGTGTGCTTAGCCTGAAAAATCTAATGATTTCCTACCCAAGATTGAATGTTTTTCATGTTTAACATGTGTCATATATCAGTACACTTATAGTAGAAAACTTGTAACAGCCTAAACGTTATGAAACCTTGCGTTTAAAAATGGCTATTAATTTCAGTTTTGACAAAGTTCGCCCCCCATGGACAGATTGGAGGCTGATTTCACCCTGTCACTTTACCACTTCCTCTCTGGCTGGGGCATCATTGGAACTCATGAAGAGATTGATTTGGCTCCCTGATTTCTGTACGATTTTTGTCTCAAAACAGCAGTTATTTGCTGCAAATTGTTTCACTGTCAATGTTGTGTCTCTGCGGCAACAATAAATGCCGATGGGATTTTTCTAGTCCACACAATTTTTTTTTTTCTGTTGGAGTCATCTGACACCCACATACACACATCGACAATGAGACAAAGTCATTGACTTATTGGCAAAAGAACGATCAGAAAATAGTGACTCCACATCACATATGTCAAACAGAAGGCCCGTGGGCCGATCTAGGCCAGCTGCACATTTCTGTCAGGCCCGAGCGGTATGACATGAGTTTTAAATTGATTTTGGCCCCTTTCCATACCGCCCGCGCCCCTCTGCACTACAAGTCCCAGCAAGCAATGCCAACATGCTGCACGCTAAACATCAGCTTACCGCCACCCCTCCTCCTCTCACCCACACTCGCAAGCAGCCAATCAGCCAGAAAATGGCAAAAAGAAGGAAAGTTGACAGTGAGGGCAGGGCATTTCCTGACAGGTGGGTGTTGGAATACTTATTTGTCGACCATAAAGAAAAACATGTCCGTCTCGTTTGCCAGGAGACTCTGGCCGTAATGATCGAATGTAACATAAGAAGTCAATATGAGACAAAACACTGTGACAAATATGGGGAATTAAGTAGGGAACGGAGGCAACAGAAAGCGGCAGAGGTAAAGAAGAAAGCAATGTTTTCTTAAGCAAAAGCACAGAGTGATGCAGCAGTTGTATCATGGCAGAAGTTGTATCATGGCAGTTGTAAGCCAGTTGTATCATGGCAGAAGAAATCGCTAAATCAGGCTGATCATACACCAAGGGTGATTTTTGGAAATAGTGCATGATTACAGTTAGCCATGTGCTGTGGCCAGATAAAAAGCAAGCATTTGCGATTATCAGTCTTTGCAGAAATACAGTGGCAGATTGTGTGGATTAGCTAGCCATCGATCTACAAGAGCAGCTCACTGAAAAAGGAAAATCCTTTGTAGCTTACTCACTTGCTGTTGACGAGAGTACTGATTCTACAGACACTGCTCAACCATCAATTTTCATCTGTGGGGTGGATTCTAACTTATCCATTACAGAGTAACTCTTGGGTGTTCAAGCAATGCATGACACTAACAACAAGTAGAAAAATCTGTAAATTAAATGAAATTGCTTTGGGATAAACTTACTGGACTGACAACGGATAGGGCAATATGCCCAAATATGCGGTGAATGGAGTGGATTGGTTGCAGGAATAGAATTGCCCAGGAGAGTTATGCATCAGGAGGGAGTTAATTTCATTGGGGCTTTGAACCAACATCAGGTTCAGTTATTTCTTGAGGAGATGAATTTGGAATATGAAGATGTCATACCACACGAAGGTGCGCTGGCTTAGTCATGGGAAAGTTCTAAATAGATTTTTTTGAGTTGAGTGGGGAAATATATAATTTCATGGACAGCAAGGGCCAGACATCAAAGTGCTCCAGAATGAAAGGTGGTTGTGTAGGTTGGCTTTTTTGTGTGACATAACAGGCCATCTCAACACACTTAACCTACAATTGCAGGGACGCAATCATGTGATCACCAACAGGTTTGGCTCTGTAAAATCCCTCAAAACGAAATTTAATTTGTGTGAGAATCAAATTCTCAAAGACGACTTGGGTCACTTTCCGTCCAGCCGAAAAAATGGCAAACAAGCTCACCAGCCCTGCTTACCCAAGTGCACACTTTGCTGACAAACTGAGCATACTTTCCTCTGAGTTCACAAGAAGATTAGACTTAGTTGCTCAGAAATGTATTTTTTCCAATTTTCTGCAATCCGTTTGCAGTGGATGTGAACAGCGAACCAGCAGAAATTCAGATGGAACTGATAGAACTGCGATGCAGCCACTGCTCCGCCTACAGGCTTCTCTAATGCTGTGCATGTTTGGTAGCACATATCTGTGTGAGCAGATAAACAAAAAATGTCACTGTTCACATCTTCCGGATATACACCTTCACTCAATTCTCAGAGTTGCAGCAGCTCAGGAGTTGACCCCCAAAGATTGATAAACTTGCATCAAAGAAACGAAGCCGGGTGTCTTTAAAAGTTTCTATAACATAAATAAAATCCATGTCTCACCCGCAAAATGTGTCTATTTGTTATATATACAGTGGATATAAAACGTCTACACACCTCTGTTATAATGCCAGGTTTTTGTGATGTAAAAGAATGAGACAAAGATGAATCATGTCAGAACTTTTTCCACTTTTAATGTGACCTATAATGTGAACAATTTGATTGAAAAACAAACTGAAATCTTTGAGGGGGAAAAATGAAAAATAAAAACCTTACAATAACCTGGTTGCATAAGTGTGCACACCCTCTTATAACTGGGGATGTGGCTGTGTTCAGAATTAACCACTCACATTCAAACTCATGTTAAATAGAAATCATTACACACCTGCCATCATTTAAAGTGACTCTGATTAATCACAAATAAAGTTGAGCTGTTCTAGTAGGATTTTCCTGACATTTTCTTAGTTGCATCTCAGAGCAAAAGCCATGGTCCGCAGAGAGCTTCCAAAGCACCAGAGGGATCTCATTGTTGAAAGATATCAGTCAGGAGGAGGGTACAAAATATTTTCCAAAGCATTAGATATACCATGGAACACAGTGAAGACAGTCATCATCAAGTGGAGAAAATATGGCACAACAGAGACATTACCAAGAACTCGATGTCCCTCCAAAATTGATGAGAAGACTAGAAGAAAACTGGTCAGGGAGGCTTCCAAGAGGGCTACAGCAACATTGAAGGAACTGCAGGAATTTCTGGCAAGCACTGGCTGTGTGCTACATGTGACAACAATCTCCTGTATTCTTCATATGAATGGGCAATGGGGTAGGGTGGCAAGACGGAAGCAAAAAACATCCAAAGAAAAACATCTAAGCCCGGCTGACGTTTGCAAAAACAAACATCATGTCTCCCAAAAGCACGTGGGAAAATGTGTGTTATGGTCTGATGAAACCAAGGTTGAACTTTTTGGCCATAATTCCAAAAGGTATGTTTGGCGCAAAAACAACACTGCACATCACCCAAAGAACACCATACCCACAGTAAAGCATGGTGGTGGCAGCATCATGCTTTGGGGCTGTTTTTCTTCAGCTGGAACCGGGGCCGTAGTCAAGGTGGAGGGAATTATGAACAGTTCCAAATACCAGGTAATTTTTGGCACAAAACCTTCAGGCGTCCGTTAGAAAGCTGAAGATGAAGAGGAAGTTCACCTTTCAGCATGACAACGACCCAAAGCACACATCCAAATCCACAAAAGCATGGCTTCACCAGAAGAAGATTAACGTTTTGGAATGGCCCAGCCAGAGCCCAGACCTGAATCCAATTGAACATCTGTGGGGTGATCTGAAGAG
>JACXGI010008514.1:12597-33437 GCA_016801175.1 Esox masquinongy | reverse complement strand
AATTATCTTTATTCATACAGATATATCTGGAGACAGTGTGGCATTCAGTCCAACAGAGTCTGACACAATCACAGCACACACAGTTCTTATAGCATGAGCCCCCTACCCTAGATTTTCCCGTTTTTTCTACTTTTCTGGTTCAGGGAGCGGTTCATACCATATATGGGTAAGATATACGTTGTTTAACACATCTTCTCATTGCAGCTGCCGTCTTCGGGTTTCCCTGTTGTTATTCCAACCAATCGACTTCTAGCTCCAGCGTCTTTTCCCTTATTTGGCATTCTGCCCATTTATTACCACATACCAAACGGTCTGTTCTTGCTCCCAACTATTCTAGTGAGATAAGGATCCTGTCACCCCCTCCTCTAATGCAGGTACAATGTCTCTTAGTTCTACTTAGCCTCTAGCAGACTTGCATGTTATCTTAATGCTATTGCCCCACAAAATGCACAATAAAACCAGTCTATTTCGTAATAACACCTGATAAAAATTATAGGTAAATATTAATTTGTTTACAGTTAATACTCCATAACAAGCCTTCACGCCATTGTCTTGTTGTAGCATATTCTTTCCCATACCGTGGTCTGTGCGATCCTCCAAGACCATATGCCTTCTCAGACCATCACTGACCCACCAAACCGGTCATGCTGGATGATGTTGCAGGCAGCATAACGTTCATCACGGCGTCTCCAGACTCTTTCACGTCTGTCAATGTGCTCAGTGTGAACCTGCTCTCATCTGTGAAGAGAACAGGGCGCCATTGACAGACCTTCCAATTCTGGTGTTCTCTGACGAATGCCAGTCGAGCTGCACGGTGCTCGGCTGTGAGCACAAGACCCATTAGAGGACGTCAGGCCCTCATGCCACCCTCATGGAGTCCGTTTCTGACAGTTTGGTAAGAAACATGCACACCATCAGCCTGCTGGAGGTCATTTTGTATGGCTCTGGCAGTGCTCCTCCTGTACCTTCTCGTAGAAAGGAGCAGATACCGGTCCTGCTGCTAGGTCGTTGTCCTTCTACGGCCCAGTCTAGCTCTCCTCGTGTAACGGTCTGGTATCTCCTCCATGCTCTTGAGACTGTACTGGGAGACACAGCAAATCTTCTTGCTAAGGCACGTATGGATATGCCATCCTGGAGGAGCTGGACAGCCTGTGCAACCTGAATGGGCTGCAGGTACCGCCTCATACTACCATTAGTGACAAGGACACTAGCTCAATGCAAAACTAGAGGAGAATCAGTCAGGAAGGATAAGGAGAGAGTAATTGTCTGTGGCCACCACCTGCAAAACCATTTCCTTTTTGGGGGTTGTCTTGCTGTTGCCTCTCCAGTGCACCTGTTGTCACTTTTATTTGCACCAAAACAGGTGACATTGTTTCACAATCGCTTATGCTTCCTAACTGGACAGACTGATATCCCTGAAGTTTAATTGACATGGTGTTATACTGTGATAATTACGTGTTCCCTTATATTTTTTGAGCAGTGTAGTTGCAAACATAATTCAAGTTAGATTGTTTGCATGGTTTTCCACTTAGCTGTGCATACCTCTGCTTTAATGGCAGTAAGGGCAATGGTGGTTTTGTCCAAGTTGTGCCTCCTGCAGCATGTATGCTCCTCGTATTCTTGAAGTGTTTCAGAAGTTTCTTGTAACTGTGTAATACATCCTCAAGATTTCTTACTAAAACACAACAAAAGATATGCATGAGGACATATTATTCATTGGTTAAACATCTACTGTGCATAATGTACCTAATCTATAGCATGTATTTCATCTCCAGTCCTGTAGTATTCCCGGCAGTACATATCAGTTGTGTTGCCCAGGAAATATACAAGTTACTCAACTGTTAAATGGCTTAATTAGCAGTTGACAAGAATCAATTGTTCTATAATGGTAAGGTCAACAAAATATTCCAAGTGTGAATCTTCCTCAGTATTCAAACAGAAATGGTGTGTGCCATTTCTGTTTGCAAAATACAAATTAGCTTCACGTTAATTGCCTTGAATGGGTATTTAGAGGAATCTTTCACATATCCAAGTGTTGAACTCTACAACATTTAATATTATATTTTTGTTTTGTGTGTTTGGCCAGGTCTTTTATTCATTCATTTTCTTTTGGATGAAATGTTGGGCGAACAAGCAATCTATTTAATAAAATTGCATTTGAACACCTTCTGAAATATACTAAACAACCCTATTACAACCCCATGTGATCTTGCAAAGGAATGGTAGCCTTTTGGCATTATGGTTCTGAAAGGACATTTACGAGTACCATAATTTGAAATGGTCTACATTTTAGTCATTCTCCTCGTCCTGTTTCCCCAAGTGAATCCCAACCACAACGTTTGCGTTGTTGGCACAGAGCTCAAACAATTGACATACTCAAGACTAAGGAGTCCTTGTCAGAGTAACCCAATACATTACCATTGGTATCAGGAGTTTGATAGCACCATTGGGTTTCAGGCATAGGTCATTTTTCAGATGCCGTTATTATTAATTGATGTGTTACCTGAACTGTGTAATAAGACGGTAAAAAACATTTTCTTAAGAAAATACATTTTTTTCAGGTCTGTAGTCATAATTATCATACCCTGTTTAAGTTTCAGGCTGACTAATATATTGATGCACAGCAACGCAACTCCGCATGTAGAAAAGGTTTCAACTAAATTTTTCTTTTACGTATACTGTAACCTTTGGTATTTTTTAACTGCCTAGTAACCCATAAAATGGCAGAATGCCACCATACATGTTACATTTTAAACACATATGCTTACATATCATTTGTTCAATAGCTGAGGCAGTGTTAAAACAAACGAGGTGTTTACCGTTATTAATTAGTGTTGTGTAATGTTCTGTGGAACTGGCACAATACTGAAAGCAAGGGGGGGGCATGGCTGAGTCCCGAATGTATGTTGATCCTAGCAACGCCTCTGCATACACTACTGAATACCTCTCACACAAACTAATGAAAAGTAAGTACTCTCACATACATTACTGAAACTCTTTCACACAAACTACTGAAAAGTAACTAACATACACTACTGAAACTCTCTCACATACACTACTGAAACTTTCTCACACATACTACTGAAAATTCTCTCACAAATACTTCTGAAACTCTCTCACATACACTACTGAAACTCTCTCACATACACTACTGAAACTCTCTCACATACACTACTGAAACTTTCTCACACATACTACTGAAAATTCTCTCACAAATACTACTGAAACTCTCTCACATACACTACTGAAACTCTCTCACACAAACTAATGAAAAGTCAAAACTCTCACATACACTACTGAAAATCTCTCACATACACTACTGAAACTCTTTCACACAAACTACTGAAAATTAAAACTCTCACATACACTACTGAAAATCTCTCACATACACTACTGAAAACCTCTCATATATACTACTGAAACTCTCTCACATACACTACTGAAACTCTCTCACATACACTACTGAAATGCTCTCACATACACTACTGAAACTCTCTCACATACACTACTGAAACACTCTCACATACACTACTGAAACTCTCTCACATACACTACTGAAACTTTCTCACACATACTACTGAAACTCTCTCACACATACTACTGAAACTCTCTCACACATACTACTGAAAATCTCTCACATACACTACTGAAACTCTCTAACACATACTACTGAAACTCTCACACATACTTCTGAAACTCTCTCACATACAATACTGAAACTTTCTCACATATACTACTGAAACTCTCTCACACATACTACTGAAACTCTCTCACATACACTACTAAAACTCTTTCACACATACTACTGAAACTCTTTCACACATACTACTGAAAGTCTCACATAAGCTACTGATACTCTCTCACATACACTACTGAAAGTCTCTCACACACTTTCAAAATAATCTGACATACCATTTCATCAAAATATGTTACTAAAACAGGAAACAGGAAGTCGTTTTTTTCAAACTAATTCAGGAAGCGCTAAATCAGGGCACATGCTATCTTTCTCGCACTGAACAATAAAGGCCATGAATGGAAGAACCATGTTTTTCACATAATTCTTGTCATTTTTCAAATTCAGTTTGTTTTTTTCAATGCAGAACCTAATGAGGAAGATATTGAAAACTTTTTCAGAAGTACTTTAAGTTGCATTGAGTGTATTAAAGGGAAAGGAGTGGGAGCAACAGGTTATCAACAGAAGAGGCTGTACCGTGAGCTTGATGACTACACAAGGACATTATCTGCACTTATTTCGCACTCCAGATTTGGTAATGACCCAAGCCATGGTGAATATATCCATACAATGGAGGCCTTTTATCGATGTTTATGCAGCATTTTGAGTGAGCATGAGGCTACACAGAGATCCAGTGATGCTACCAACACTGACCTGGTACCACTGACTAGTTTGATTAATTTCCCTGGGCACCCACGGTACAGCATTACATATGAGCACATTTCACACTGTGTATTAATGGGAATGAACTGGAAGAGAATTGCATCCTGCTTTGGAATCAGCCGCCGCACCCTCTACAGACACAGGCAATACTTCAGAGTCCAGGCATTACAATACACTGTTTTGACAAACCAAGACCTTAACTAAATTGTGACAGATATACTGCAGTTCACTCCTAATGCTGGTGAAGCCTATGTAATCGGTAGCCATAGATCAAGTAGAATACGTATTCAACGCTGGCGTGTTAGAGTCTGCAAGAGGTTGACCCCATTGGAAAGTCTATTCGATGAAGGCATGCTATATGCAGACAGATTTATAATGTTCAGACCTCTAATGAGTTGTGGTAGGTTAATTACTTTTTATTTCTGTGGATAAATATTTTGCAAAGATCATTTGGTGTTATTTAAATTAATATGTTGGCAGGGTGGCTTTATCACGAACACTTGTGTTGTAATGGACACTTCAATAACAATAACTTTAAACCCTTACATAATGGTCAATTTAAAATATAGTTGAGAGAATCAGTATATATTATATTAAATTCAGAAAGTTTCTTATTAGGTACCTAATAATGCATACCTAATAAGAGTTTCCAAATTTGGTACCAAGTTAGTAGGATACTTTCCATATATCAATTTGTTTCTTAAATATAATTTAAATTGTGACAATTGCCAAGCCCATCTGCAATCTCTAAAGGTAGCATCCATTCTAGTTTCACTAATGCTATGGATTTTACAGGCACTTAGACGGCAACCACAAGCTGGTGCGCTGGAGGATGGTTTTCCACGGATGTGTGGATGGCTTTAGTCGAGCCATAATTTACCTGAACTGTTTGGACAATAACAGAGCATCAAGCGTCCTTTCTTTGTTTCTGGAAGGTGTGGAGAATTTTGGATTGCCATCAAGAGTGAGGTGTGATCATGGTATGGAGAATATTATGGTTGCTTGTTTTATGCTGGAAAGAAGGGGACTAAATAGACAAAGTGTAATTGCAGGTTTATCTGTCCATAATCAACAGATTGAAAGGCTATGGGCAGAACTCAATAGAGTGGTATCGAGACATTTTATCAGTATTTTCAGTTTTATGGAGTCCGTAGGTATACTTATTTCACTGAATGAACATCATTTATTCTGTCTCCATTACATCTTTATGCCCAGAATTGAAAGAGCAGCAATAGAGTTCATTAACCAGTGAAACCACCATGGACTCTCTACACAAAGGGGGCAAACTCCACTTCAGCTCTGGCAC
Organism: Esox masquinongy; assembly: GCA_016801175.1. Taxonomy (NCBI): domain Eukaryota; kingdom Metazoa; phylum Chordata; class Actinopteri; order Esociformes; family Esocidae; genus Esox; species Esox masquinongy. The sequence goes on along the minus strand of JACXGI010008514.1, from coordinate 27,735 downwards.
ACAGGCATAATTAACACAGGGCTAGGGAACACAGCTGTGGATGACATTGTTCACACAAACAACTTGTATAGTGAAGATGAGGAAGGACCCCTACCTGAATTGCAAACCAATAACAATGTTGTCATCCCTGATATTAATGTTACTATAAATGAGACAACTGGTCATGCGATTCAACACCATTTTGATCCACTACAGAATGATGGAAACTATGGTATCAACCTATTTTGCTCCCTTTTACATTTCCTTCAGCAATATCATGCATGATTGGGAATTACTGTAAATACTGTGGAGCATTCAGCCTACCAGGGAATGCCCCACCTAGGCGCTAATTTGTGAATGGACTGTGAATGGTTTTATTAAAGTAGCTATACATTCCATAACGCCTGGTATGCTTTTAGTGTGAAAAATGGGGAAAACAGCACAAGAAAGCTAATATACTTCAAGAGCGGAAATCTTCTGTGATCCTAAAAAAAACAATTCTGTTCATAATCTAAACCAGTTTAGAGCTAAAACTGGCAGCAGGTATATGTACAATAATATACAGTACAATATCATAATGGTATGGCATTATGTACAGGAATGTATATAATACAGTAAGATATGAATATGGGGTATACTCTATAGAATATTTCTTGAAAGGCCTCATTGTTACATTGTCAACCGTAATTGCTACAATATTGTTCTTATTTCTATCATTTTTTTAAATCTTATTTCTATAATCATTTCAAATGACCTGGAACAAAGCAAAACTGTTTATTTTGTTAGTCACAACAGGAGATACTAATTGTAAAACCACAAACAAGCAATGTGGATAAAATGTTACCACATACACACAACTGAAAGTGTCTTTCTTTCACCTACTGGGCGACAGTGAATTGTAAATGTGAACATAGTGCTGACACCCCACCCACAAGATATTGTGTCGTGGGGAATCGAAAATTCACAATAAATTATTTTTGGTTAAATCAGGCCACAGATTGCGTAACATCAAGAATAACAAGGGTTCACATGCAGTGGAAGATGAGTGCAAAAAGTCAAAATAAAGTGAGCTGCAAAAAAAGGTCAGTCTGGCAAGGAGACTTGCCAGAAGATTTGATTGCATGTTGTCTTAGTTACTACTACCATTCAAGTTGACAAACAACTTTTTACAATAAAACCCATTCAACTGGTGCAATAAAACCCATTCAACTGGTAAAATTGCAGAGTAACCAACAAATATAAAACCATTACCCAATGTCATGTCAGCACCAGACTTCAAGCCAAAATGACTATTACACCTCTTATTTGAGCTAATAGTCCTAATTATCCAATGTTTGAGGTAAGTGATATTTGTGGCTTCCAAATCAGAATAAACGTATTTGGGGGCAAAATCCTTTTAAGCTCTGCCAAATCCATGTGTGTTGCCTAAGGCGAAGTCCATCTTTTCTTTGAAAACAGCGTACGAGGTGTGCAAAGGTAGGTTGAGGCAGTTGATATATATTTTAGCAATAGGGAGGCTCGATGCAGATGTGTCCTGATGCCCATTCTCATGGAGGAAATCGATAGATGGTGTGGAGTTAAAGCCAATGGGAGGGATGACAGTGGCCCCAGTGGCAAAAGCTTTGCAGGGCCCTCATCTTTGGAAAGAGAAATAAATGGTTTAACTGTGCTTTCTTTCATTACTGCAATGTTTCACCACTCTGTAATCACCTAGTCAACCCCATTTGCAAATACATGCAATAGCCTGAGACTAAAATATTTTAGGATTTGTATATACAAATAAAAGACTTTTACTTCTATAAGGGAAATAATTAAATTTTCAAAGCATATTAAGCAGCTCTTACCCTGTGCATCCTGCAAAAGGTCTCTCCAGAAGGGAATCACCACTTCCTCTGCTATTCTCTTGTTGCTTCCTTGAGGAGACAGACGGATGTTGAACAGATCGTCCATTGCTTCAGCAGTAAGTGGGTGTGGCCAAGGCAAAACAGAGGACGGAAGCTTTCTGGATGGTTTTGGATTTTCTCCAAAACTCTTAGGGTTTTAAGTCCCTCTTGAAACCTGTTTTGCACTGTTACCTCAATGCAAGAAGGTCCTGGGTTCAAACCTGCCTGGGATCTTTCTGTTTGGAATTTCTCCCAATTTAAATGGGGGCACTCCAGTTTCCTCCCACACCAAAAATGTTAGGGGGACACTCCCTTGACTGAGGCAGTGGCTTTAGATCTGAAACTGGTCCCCAGGCACTGGACTGGAGAATGGCTGCCCAAGGCTGTCCTTATACAACCCCAATTCTGAAAAAGTTGGGACAGTATGGAAAATGCTAATAAAAACAAAGAGTGATTTATAAATGTACTTTGACTTGTAATTAAACAAAAAAGATTTGATGTTTTACCTAATGAACTGCATAGTTTTTTTTAATGCATGCAACACGTTCCAAAAAAGTTGGGACTGGGGCAATTTACGACTAATAGCGATGTGAAATAAGAAGGTGATGTGAAACAGGTGAGGCAATCGTGTAATCATAATATATAAGGAGCCTCCAAAAAAGGCCTAGTCCTTCAAGAGCAAGGATGACTCAAGGCTCGCCTATCTGCCAACAGATGCATTAGCGAATAATCCAACACTTTGAGAACAACATTTCCCAAAGACCAATCGATAGGATTTTGGGCATTTCACCTTCTACAAGTAACTGGGGAGATTATAAGGACTTAGCAGAGGAGTGCACTCTACTGAGTGCATTCGTTCATTTACATATCTTTACATTTAGTAGATGCTTTTATCCAGAGCGACTTACAATTTTTATATTAGGGTATACATTTGTTTTACCTATTGGTCTCCTCTGGGAATCAAACAATGGTCTCCCGTGGGAATCAAACCCACAGTTCTGGAGTTGCAAACACCATGTTCTACCAACTGAGCTACACAAGACCGGGTAGCTCAGTTGCTCTAAGTGGCTTGCAGATTTAAAGATCAGTAAAAATGGGGGTATAAATAGATGTTGCTGTTCACAGGCAATAAGAAGTGACAAATATTTTTGCCGGACCGCGTAAGCCAGCCAAGAAGAGCGAATGTCTCTAACTGAGTGAGTGAGTGAGCGAGAGACTGACTAAGTCCCCCTTGTTAAATAGTGTAGTGGTTAGAGAAGCAGACCTTTAAACTATAGGTCCTGCGTTCATATCTTCTCACAGGCAAGGGAAAGTATGAATTATTCCGTATAGATGAAAACTTCGCTGGCTAAAAACATCAGTATCTACATTACAGTAAGCCTGAAACAAAACAGGTTATAGTTATATTGCGACTGTTTCTGGTGGATTTTCTAAGTACACATCCGTGCATGCGTTTTGGGTCAGGATAGACAAACACATTTGCTGGCTACAACATACACACAGTAGTTACGTTATAGTAAGCCTTAACTAAAACTGTATACGGTTATATTGCGACTGTTTTTGAAATGGAAAAGTTCATCTTCAGTCTCGCTAGCAATTGCTCAATTCTTATGATTATTCCTAGGAAGTTAGTAGATACTAGTAAGCCTATTACTGGCTAATAAGCTGTTAAAACGGCCAGTGGCAAAAGCCATACAGTTCATAGACGCTATGGTGGAGGTAAACTTAATAAGGAACGTTAGTCAGTTTAACACAATGCTCAATGGTGTCTAGTGAGTGATGAAATGTGTAATACCGTGACGTAATGGTTGAAGACAGTGCCCCTCACGTGGACAACCTAAGTTAAAATCTATTGAGAGCAACAACATTTATTAATTTTATTTGTGGGCCACAATAAAACGGTTTATGGTTACACAGTATTGTGACTATTTCTGGTAGATTACATGATTCTCTCGTCTTTTCACTTGATGAAAAAGTTAGTTATCGTCACCTTTATTGATAGTTATTGTATCAATGTCATTCACGAATGAAAGAAAAAAGTATGTTGTTATGCAATGAAAGAAAAAAACATGTTCTTATGCCATGAAATGAAATAGCTTTGACAGACTTGCTAGCAATTGCTCAATTCTTATGACTATTCCAGTAAGTTAGTAGATACTGGTAAAGCTTATTACTGGCTAATACGCTGTTAAAACGGCCAGTGGCAAACGCCATACATAGACGCTATTTGTGGTGGAGGTAAACTTAGTAAGAAACATTAATCACTTTAACTGTATCAATGTCATTTCACGAATGGCCAATTAGCTATTAAAACGGCCAGTGGCAAAAGAGGATTTGTTCAGGGTAGACACAAGAGGTTATACTGACACCTGTCAAATGTACAGCTCTGTGGTGTAGTGGTTAATGACACAGCCTTTCACGTGGGTGACCTGGGTTTGAATCTCGAGAGGGCAAAACTTTCTATTGCAGGCCGGCTGAACTAGGCTTCCCTGGTTTCTTGTTTTTATCAGCTAAGGCCTTTTTTTATTTAAATGTACAAGTTATTATTTGGCCAATACTAATTCCATACCCTTTTGCTGTGATTTAATATGCATTTTCAAGGATGAGGATACATAAGTTGCTTGTAACCTGTTTCGCCAAGGGAGTTTATACTGCTACCTTCTACCTTTGCTAAAACTTCAATGTAACAAAGACCTATTAATCCCAAGAAGAATTTAACCAATATTACATCTATCTATCTATCCGTCTAGAATGACGCCATCTGAAACCATCTGTTTTTTGTAATGTTTGATGTGGCTTTCATGGGATTACCCAAATTACTTCTGGAATATTCCACTATGATGAATAAATACCTTTGAAAGGGGGCCTGAACCCAGTGCACAACCTGAAACATCAGGATGTCATTTACAAGCTGTTCCATATTGTCAATGGTTTTCAAAGGTCTAAGACAGCCAGCATTGGCCAAATAATCCTGTAGTGGTAGTGTTGCCGTGACAAGATCCTCATAGGTGGAACTCTGGGACACCTGAAATGACAAAATTTGCCATTTAAAAACATAGTTGTTTGTTTTCCAAATGTTTCGCTAGGTTAGATTGACATATGAATTAACTATCTGATGGAATTGCATTTAGTGAACCCTTGCTTTTTGCTGAGAAAAAAAACGCTTAAACTCCACACAATCTACTACAAAAATAAGATGCAACGTCTTAATTCCATTTAAGGTTAAAGTGATGTTCAATTTTTGTAAAATCTTGAGGTTGTTAGGGTAACCTAATCATTTAAATATTTGAAAAACTGCGATCCAAAGCTTTCTAAACATGTGGCAAAACAGGTTTAAAAAAATCACTATTATGAAATATGGTGTGCTTTTTAGATACCAACTGGATATTCACTGACCACAGGAGCAGCTGTGGAAGATCGTCAATATTTGGACATCATTGTCAGGTACCTATACAACCCCAAGGTTCTACCAATGTTCTATATTGCTTTTAAGCTAAAAAGTCTGCCTGGTAATATAGGACAGTGTTGGTCCTCAGAGTGTTGGTCAACTAAGCAAGTCTGTAGGAATGGGTCAAATTTGGGGTTTTGTATCCTGGTGAATACGGGAAGAATGCGGGGGGAGGGCCTCCATGGACAAGGCTGACAGCGATTACCTTCCCGGCTAAGAAATAGAGGTCATCTCTAAGTGCTGTAAAGAAAATAAATGCATTGGTGAAAAGAAATCCATCAGTGTCCTAGCTACAGTACAATCAAAACATTTCTAGAAAAGAGCATTTTACACCCTATGAAAACGCCTAGCAACCACCTATTACACCTTAGTAACAACCTAAAAGTTTAGGAAGCAACAGGTAAGAAAGCAAAGGGAGGGACGCTAACCTTCACCATGACACACACACACACACACACACACACACACACACACACACACACATTTGAATGAAGCAAGGAGGTGCATCATTCCCCCAGATTTATCCGAAATCGCACAAAGGTTTCATTGGAATCTGATCATTGAAATATCATTGAAATTACATACAGCCTGATACATAGATAGACATGGATGTGAAGCTATCTTTTGACGTTCCCTTTCATTTTCTTTAGAAAGGAAAAAATTGTGTCAAACGAATACTTTCCACTAACACATAAGAATTATTATTTTGAAGGCACTTTTATGTTTTTTTATTTACCTGCTATGTCAAGAGCCAAATTCTGACTTTCATCTGACCCCTCGAACATGGGGCTCATCGCCAAGGCCTCCATCAGCAGGCATAGAATTTCCCGCCATGGCCCACCCAAATCAACTGATTCTTCATTCCACCCAAGATCATCTGAAAACTTGACATTCATTGTAGCATTGGGGTTGTATGTTGTCCACTTGAAACCTCTGAAGGCACCATCGCACCATTTAGGACAGCTGAGCGGATGATGTTGAATTTACAGCGAATGTGTGGTGTGATCTTTTCTGCCAGGTCCCGGAGTATCTCTGTCACAGAGAGTTCTTGACAGTGAGAACCTTGGGCCCTGAAAAGACAACAATTTAAGAATTTAACATCTAAGTCTAAGCCTGTATTCTCTTATTGTTTCATTCCAGGCTAGACATTTACAGTCGTTTTCTGAATACCCTCATGTGAAGTTCTGCAATTTCATAATTTAAACTCTGCATTTTTGATTTAAAAATGGACACATATTGACTTATATTAAATTGAACATATGGCAACAAGAATGCATCTCTGATTAGGATATGTGACCAATGATAGCCCTAAGTTTGGCCTAAGTATTCACATAAAATTAATTTACTTTTGAGTTTCAATGCTGGCCATAATTGCAAGGTTTGATTCTTCATCATCTGATGATAGGTCAGAGACATTTTTCATCAATGATATATATGCTGCGTAGTCAGAATTATTGGGTTCATCAGTGACATATCTGACGGGACACGTGGAGACTGTGATACTGCTGGATGTCCTACCACCAATGGTCACATAGTGACTGGTGGCTGGAGCACAACTGGAGGGTGGGAGGGAATTGGTGGCTGCAACACTGCTAGAGGCTGTCCCACGTCTGGATGTTGAGCAGATCCTGGAGTGTGGAGAACTTTTGGAGCATTCGACAGCATCGGTGGATAGGAGATTGTTTGGAGGTGGGGGGCAGTTGGAAGCTGTGACATCCACTTCGAAGCAACTGTCCGAGTCATATTGGTCATCTTATATTGGAGATCTTGCATGGAGCCCCAGACCGAGGGAGATTGACAGTTCTTTTGTGTTTCTTCCATTTGCGAATAATCGCACCAACTGTTGTCACCTTCTCACCAAGCTGCTTGGCGATGGTCTTGTAGCCCATTCCAACCTTGTGTAGGTCTACGAACTTGTCCCTGACATCCTTGGACAGCTCTTTGGTCTTTGCATTGGTGGAGAGTTCGGAATCTGATTGATTGATTGCTTCTGTGGACAGGTGTCTTTTATACAGGTAACAAGCTGAGATTAGGAGCACTCCCTTTAAGATTGTGCTCCTAATCTCAGCTCGTTACCTGTAAAACACCTGGGAGTCAGAAATCTTTCTGATTGAGAGGGGTCGAATACTTATTTCACTCATTAAAATGCTAATCGATTTATAACATTTTTGACATGCGTTTTTCTGGATTTTTTTGTTGTTATTCTGTCTCTCACTGTTCAAATAAGCCTACCATTAAAATTATAGACTGATCATTTCTTTGTCAGTGGGCAAACGTACAAAATCAGCAGGGGATCAAATAATTTTTTCCCTCACTGTATGTACTTCTATATAATCATATGCTACTGAATTACCTGACATCCACTGGGATTCTGGATCCAAACCCATCCCGTATTTGTTGAAGAACAGTAAGATGGTCCCATGATTTCCTAAATTCAAATGTGCTGAAGATGTGTCCATTCTTGTGCAAAAAGTGTTTTGATAACTGCTTACAAACACACACCCAAGTGGGGCTGGGGAGCAGTATGACATCTTTGTTGAAACACTCATGGTGCTCTAATCAGACCTGTCTTTAAGTCACTTCAGACAAGTCTATATCAAGTCTAAAGTCACTGCATGCAAGTCTGAGTCAAGTCTCAAGTCACTGCATGCAAGTCCCAGTCAAGCCTCAAAATTTTTTAAGCACTATAGGCTATAGTTAGTCTATTTGTCCAAAGCAAGTCATTTCAACTTAAGGTGCACTTTTTGGGGATTACTTTTTTTGTGCTGACACCTCCCCCCCTCCCCCGTGTTGTCCCTGTCCTTGTTCATCTGGTCATGCTTCCGACCTGGACTAAGTTTAAATAGACTCTGGACTCAGCCCACATGCATTTATTAATTATTACAATTTGTACTCTTAATATGTTCACCCGGCACAGCCAGAAAAGGACTGGCCACCCCTCTGAGCCTGGGTCCTATCTTGGTTTCTTCCTAAATTTTGGCCTTCTCATGGAGTTTTTCCTAGCCACTGAAATTCAACACTACTGTTGTTTGCTCCTTGTGGTTTAAGGCCGGGTGTTTTGTAAAAGCACTTTGTGACAACTGCTGATGTAAAAAGGGCTTTATAAATAAATTTGATTGATTGATTGATTTATTGATGACTATTATTTTATGGCCTATTTTAAATCAGCAGTTGATAATCTAGTACACTAATACTTAATTGTAACATTTAATGTTTAATTGAAGTATGATCATGTTGAGGCTGGGGCTGGCCTATTCTATCTACTATTCTATCTGGCATTAGCAAAATTGTCTGATTATTTTACATAGGTTAGCCATGAGCTAACAGCTCTTTGTGTTCTGTATGGTTATATGTGTTGGCTAGATATTAGCTACTGTAACTAATTAGCTGGCAAAGATTAGAAACAGGCCCAATTCTTGACAGTGAACTATCATTAGGTTTCTCACTGAATGTAAAAAATCGTTGTCGCTAAATGCTATTACGAATGGAACAGATGCACTATCGCTAACGTTTCCTAGGTGACTTTCAAATTTAATCGCTTGAGCTACAAGACCAGAACAAAGTGTGAAGGCAGGTTTTTTCCTTAGTTTTAGCTATTCTATATTTACCTTCCAAGTCACGAGTCCAATGACTACATGTCCAAGTCAAGTCTTAAGTCCTTCGCAAGTCAGATCGCAAGTCAAGTCACAAGTGTGAGTTGAGTCCAAGTCAGCGACTTGAGTCACCAACTCTGGCTCTAATGCAGTGGATATGAAAAAACAAGAGGCAAGAACATTTATTACTGAAGAGACATTTCAATTATACATTTAGTTGTATGATGGACATATAAAATAACAGGTGATCAGTACAGGCTTTGGTAAACATAAAGTTATTAATTCCGATTAATAACAAAATTGGGAAATACCAGATTACTGGTCCGGGTACCTTTCGGTCATTAGATTATGTTTTAAAATAGGAAAACAGATCAAGAGAAAATTATTCGTTTTTTGATATTTGACTTCCAATATTTGATTTCCGATTTCAAACGAATATTAACCAATCAGAGAACGGTTCGTTTTTCGTTCATCATTTTTGGATTCATAACAAAAATAGACTTAATTCTCATTTCCTCTGTTAAAATTGGAAATGGAATAATGGTGAAAGAAAAAAAAATGTTCTCCTTTTTTTAAATTTCTGTTTCTTATTTTGTTCATACCAGGAAGTTCTCGCCTCATAGAATATTCATAACATTATTGTGTGTTGACAACCTAGTTTAGCAGCACTAAAGTTCAGAGTGTATGAAGTTAAGATAGAAATGTGTTCAATACGATTCAGATGTTTTATTGAATTCATATGCCTATATATGGCCTCAAATTACTGCCAAATGTCTTGTGGGTAAATAAAGCGATGTACACGTCTGTAAATCACAATCCACGCGACAGTTTTGCATTTCGTAGTTGTATTAAAACATCTGTGAAGTGAGTGATTAAAGACTTGCAAGAATTAACAATTTGCGTCAGTACACTTTTTTTTGCAAGTATTCCAAAAATACAGCTCCGGAAAAAATTAAGAGACCACTGCACCCTTTTCTTTCCTTTCCAAAAAAGTTGAAAAGGAAAGTTTTGAGTGAGGAACAGAAGCGTTCAATTTGCAGTGGTCTCTTCATTTTAACCCTTCTGTTCCTCACTCAAAACCTTCCTTTTCGACTTTTTTGGAAAGGAAATTAAAAGGTGCAGTGGTCTCTTAATTTTTTCCGGAGCTGTATGTACACATACACAACTTAAAAATTACACACGCAACTCCTTATTTACGCAGACAAATCACCAAATACAAGGACAACTCGCGATCTACAGATATAACTCACTTTCACTTGAGATCTTGTTTATTTCTGATGGGGGGGGGTCAAAGAAATTAAGTACCATAAAGATTTGCAAGTGCGTTAGATTTGCAGAGTTGTATTTCCTGCGTTGTGCATATGTAATAAATGATCCGTATTAGCCAATTACATGAGTACTGACTAGTTTACAGATTTTTTATGTTCCCCCGGGGAGACTGATGGACCAGAATAAGAAGCGTGAAGAACCCGTGCCCAATACAGTAAATGTTGATCATCGTGTAGCTGGTCTATAGGCACTGTTGAAGGTGCAAAAGGCAATAATGTCCAGCAGAGCCGGTGGCCTAACCACCAACCCTTCTGTATAAGCTATGGAGGCTGACTGTGTAAGCTTAATTTACACAAAATATATGATCTTGATCTTCTCTCCTTCTCCTGTAAATATTCCCCAGGTTGATGTTCTAAATGAGAATTGGTTCCCAGGCAACTTACCTGGTAAAAGAAAGGCTAGATAAAATCAAAGTCTCACCTAAAAAAACATTTAATTAATCTATCTTTATGGCTCTATTTCTCTCTACTGTTTCTGTCCATCCCATCATGCACCACAACTGTTTTATTTCTTGTTTTTTCAGAGCTCTCTCTTGTTTTTTTCAGATTTGGTTTTGTTGTCACTCACCTGTCTCAATGTTTGCCATTCTTCAATTCAACCTCTTTCCAGGTTGGCCTGGAGCCCCGCCCTCTGTCCCCAATTCTGACCATCAGTGTTCTGGATCACAATGTTCCACTGTGGGCCCTGACTGCTGAGAACACTACCGGGCTAAACATCCTCAAAGAAGCATGCCACTTATCCTTCTACTAATACCAAACTTGCATCTGTGTATTCAAATATTCCATAACATTACTTGGATAATGCATACCACATTGTTTCCAACACCCCCCACCCCCCATCTCAAGTCCTTAGTTTTTATGCTGCAATCGTTTATGCCAGGGGACAAGGGTCAGTCTGAATTCTGAGGTATCCTTTAGGAATTAAGGAATGCTCCTACAAATTACTGCATTGTCATGTTGAATCTTAAGAGAACCTAAGTCCCTAGACCATGTTTTAGGATTACCTGGCATGACAACTCCTAGCTGTCCCTGCACAAAGTCTACCTGGTTGTTTTGCAGATGTACAGTGATGATACAGTAGGCAACCTGGTCACCCCTGTTTTTGTCCACCTGGTTGTGCAGCTGATCTGCATTTTGCCTAAGACTAGGCCCACCTATATTTACTGACCCACCAATTATCGAGAACATGCAAAAATATTGGCCCAAAAAGGCCACATTTTCTTATGAATTTCACCCAGCATAGCCAGAAGAGGACCCCTCAAAATCTGGCTCCACTCTAAGTTTCTTCCTAGGTTCCATTCCCACTGTTTTTTTCATAGTCACTGTGCCCCAATTCTTTTTGTGTATATGCACTTTGTGACCACTGCCAATGCAAAAAGGGTTCTATAAAATACATTTGATTAACAGAAAACACCAGTGGATGAGTGTAACATCCAACATAAGGTCTGTATTCCAGTTATAAATCCCCTTGCTCTGATTTGTATTGAACACTAAGACAACTGTACAGCATGAATATTTATAGATGACAAAGGTGAACCTCTGACAAAGGCGAAACTTAACTATATATTATACTGAACTACAGAAACTACAGCAAAATCAGTGTTCAATTTGAAATGACTGCTGACAAATGTATCAAATAGTAGGTGAACACAACTTACCAGGTATGGATTGGGTGGACAGCCTGGCAGAATTTCTGATGAAACTTGAGGACCAGCCTGACCCTCAACTACCAGTAAAACGTTTCATGTTCTAGCCCAGTTTGTTTATATATGACAATCACATGTATGCTTGGACCTGTATAGCACACACTCATTTTGGGGTCATGATTTTTCCTTAGACTCTAACATCACCAACATTGTCAGACTGTGGTAGAACAATTAAAACTCCCCAGTCTGAAATAAAATCTATTAAACACTAGTATTTAGTGTGAACTGTTATTTACATTAGTGATTAAATTAAGATCTTAATGTTGTTTACTCTATATCAGCTGAGTTGTATATAATTATAAACTGGGTTGTTCAAACACTAAATGTTGATTAGCTATAAGATCTGGTACAAGTTAGTAACTGGTTTATATTAGTAATAACACAGGAAGTTTCAGGTGTCTGGCTGATATACAATGTCAAAAACTGTATCCAGGCATTCTTTGTCACATTGTGCCTAAGAACAGACCTTAGTTGTCGTATATTGGTCATACACTACACCCTTCAAACCTATTTGCTTAAATATCTTACATTAACATTTATAATTCATAGATAATTTAAGTATGAATATTGAAGAATGACTGACCAACAAAAAGGTAATTCAACATTTTTTATTAAATATGGAGACACATTAAATGCATGTCAAGCAAACAGACCATAATGCCCATGGTAGTTACTGAGTCTGTATACAGTATGTCAAAGCTGTATCCAACTACGGGACAAGATGCATCCAGACTGGAAAAACATTTCTCGTAACATAAAGAGGATGAAAAAGTTGGATGGAACTATAGAGGTACTGGAAGCAGTAAACTGACTCAGGAGGACATGCCCTGAAAGTGGCCTGGTCCTCCGTTCCCTCAAGGTATCTAGTGTGTTTCCCTCTACACCCTCATGTGTCTAGGACTAATAGAAAGTCAGCACGAAATAAAATGTTCTAGTGGTTTGGATTCTGGACTGGAGATTACATGGCGGGTGGATTTTTGCAGTGGTTGTCAAAACTCCTCTGGAACCCCCAGTTATTACATGTATTTGAAATACTCAACAGCTTGCACACCTGAGCCAATTAGAGGGGAACACTCACTAAAATTCCCAAAGAAAGAAATCAACAATCAGAAATGTGCAGGTAAAAATGTCTAGCCCTTGAATTTTAAATTGGGTAGTTCAGGGCTTTAACCAAACTTTTCCTCAAGTAGCTAGCTGTCATAGCCTACATATTCCGATCACCTCTCCATCCACAAATGTTCTAACTGACCACAAATTTTGGTCAGTTAGCAGGTGCTCTGAGCCAGAGAGACCAACAGGAGCAATAAAGTTTAGGCCTTGCTCAAGGGTATACTAAGAACTTTCAGCTGGGGAATTTGAAACAGCAACATTTCGGTTACCAGCCCAACACTAAATGAAAGGCTACTGCTCAGTTACCCTTTGTGACTGGATATGAGCAGAGATCGTGTTTCGTAGATGCATCCATAGTTTACACCACCCCAAAGACATGAACTCCTTTTAGGCCCGGTAGCTTAACCCGGTAGCCTCTGTGATATTCTGCAGCATCCGAGCTCTGAATAAACAGACAGATATAGTCACTGATGGGATGGACAGGAACAGTAAGGAGACAGAATAATTAATACACATGAACAGAAGGGTTTTTCATTAGCCAAGTAGATTGTTATTTAATCTGTTATTTTACCTGGTAAGTTGACTGAGAACGCATTCCTATTTAGAACAATGACCTGGGGGAATAAATACAATTATGGATGGGACGATAGGCGATTTTAGTACTAATTGAAAATACTCACGATTATGAAATAGTGGAGAAATTCTATAATCGGGATAGTCGTAAATTGGGATAATCCTCACAAGCGACTTGAAAAAGTTCTGGCAGTTGCTGAAGTTTCCCTGACTGCTTGTTTAATTTTACAAGTGGAGCGCACATCATCTCATGCACCACTAAACATCCTCTGCAATGTATGGCAATGGCTCTGCTAGCTAAAATAGAAGAATATTGTCATTTACAATAAAAATCGAAATTGAATTTTTAAATGTCGTTATGAGTTGGGATTGTATGATCATCATCATCTTCATCCGCTTATCCGGTGTCGGGTCGCGGGGGCAGCAGCTCCAGCAGGGGACCCCAAACTTCCCTTTTCCGAGCCACATTTGCCAGCTCTGACTGGGGGATCCCGAGGCGTTCCCAGGCCAGTGTCGAAATATAATCTCACCACCTAGTCCTGGGCATACCCGGAGGTCTCCTCCCAGCTGGACGTGCCTGGAACACCTCCCTAGGGAGACGTCCTGGGGGCATCCTTACCAGATGCCCGAACCACCTCAACTGGCCCCTTTCGATGCAAAGGAGCAGCGGCTCTACTCCGAGTTCCTCACGGATTACTGAGCTTCTCACCCTATCTCTAAGTGAGACGCCAGCCACCCTTCTGAGAAAACCCATTTCAGCCGCTTGTACTCGCGATCTAGTTCTTTCGGTCATGACCCAGCCTTCATGACCATAGGTGAGGGTAGGAACGAAAATTGACCGGTATATCGAGAGCTTTGCCTTCCGGCTCAACTCTCTTTTCATCACAACGGTGCGGTAAAGCGAATGCAATACCGCCCCCGCTGCTCCGATTCTCCGGCCAAGCTCCCGCTCCATAGTCCCCTCACACGCGAAAAAGACCCCGAGATACTTGAACTCCTTTACTTGGGGTAACGCCTCATTCCCTACCCAGAGGAGGCACTCCATCGGTTTCCTGCTGAGAACCATGGCCTCAGATTTTGAGGTGCTAATCCTCATCCCAACCGCGTCAAACTCGGCTGCAAACCGGTCCAGTGAGTGCTGAAGGTCACAGACCGATGATGCCATCAGGACCACATCATCCACAAAAAGCAGCGATGAGATCCCCAGCCCACCGAACGGCAACCCCTCCCCACCCCGACTACGCCTCGATATCCTGTCCATGAAAGTTACAAACAGGATTGGTGACAAAGCGCAGCCCTGGTGGAGGCCAACACATGGGACAAGTCCGACTTACTACCGAGAACCCAAACACAGCTCTCACTTTGGACGTACAGGGATTGGATAGCCCTCAGAAGGGACCTCCTCACCCCATACTCCCGCAGCACCTCCCACAGTATCTCCCGGGGGACCCGGTCATACGCCTTCTCCAGATCCACAAAACACATGTAGACTGGATGGGCATATTCCCAGGCCCCCTC
>JACXGI010008514.1:0-12497 GCA_016801175.1 Esox masquinongy | reverse complement strand
AGCTTTGTCACTGTGGAGTTGTTTCACTACCTCAGTGACTTCCGCCAAGGAGATTGACGATGTTTCCCCATCAGCGTCCAGCTCTGCCTCCACTATAGAGGGCGTGTTAATGGTATTTAGGAGTTCCTCAAAGTGTTCCTTCCATCGCCCAATTACCTCCTCAGTTGAGGTCTTTACTGATCTTTACTGACGGACTATTCACACACTGCTCACACTGTAAATAAACTGTACATATTGTCAGACCTTTTTTAAGACAGATCTGCATTGTTGTGCTAGTAATACTTTCCAAACTTACTGGGGACTAGTGAGAGATTACTGAAGTTAGAATGTACAGTTCCTGTGAAATGTTTGGACACACTTACCCAGTAAGTGTGTCTAAACTTTTGGCTGATACTGGATATGAAAACAAAAATGCAAGAACGTTTATTAC
Organism: Esox masquinongy; assembly: GCA_016801175.1. Classification (NCBI taxonomy): domain Eukaryota; kingdom Metazoa; phylum Chordata; class Actinopteri; order Esociformes; family Esocidae; genus Esox; species Esox masquinongy. Next base: position 12,067 of record JACXGI010008514.1, on the reverse strand, counting down.
AGTTTTTACCGAAGGGAGTTGATTATAATGCTAGTTGTTTTCTTTTTCCTTTGCGTGTTTTTTTTGTTTTGTCTTTTTTATTATTATTCTTGTAGTAAGAAATGTTCATTTGAAAAGTAGAAATGTATCCAGGTCTTTTTTCAGGTCTTTGTATGATATAAAAGAATAAACTAGTTTTCCAATTCCTTTACAACAGTACTAGTCTGACCACTACACTTACTAGTCTACAAAAAAGCTTCCGATCACATCTCCACTTCCCGCTATATGCAAATACCTGTCCATTCCATTAACATGGAAAACAAGCAGTTGAAACAATGTTGAGCTTAAACAAACCAATGATATCCTAGAAGACATGCAGCTACTATGCTTGGAGAAAAAAACTTGTTAACAAACTGCAAATTGTAGAAAATATGAATAGAACATATATTATACATACAGCTCTGGAAAAAATTAAGAGACCACTGCACCTTTTTCTTTCCTTTACAAAAAGGTCGAAAAGGAAGGTTTGTAGTGAGGAACAAAAGGGTTAAAATTAAGAGACCACTGCAAATTGAACGCTTCTGTTCCTCATTCAAAACTTTCCTTTTCAACTTTTTTGGAAAGGATAGAAAAATGTGCAGTAGTCTCTTAATTTTTTCCGGAGCTGTATATTCTCATTATTTCTCATTATAATTTTGTTTATATTGTAGGCTAATTGTTAACGCTTTCCTACTGAAAGTGACAGGAGAAGAAATATAGAATATCATTTGCGCAGCCCAAAATAACATTGACTGTCTACATGATCTGCACAATACATGATGCGCACAACACAACCGGGAGCTGTTATAATGAATTATAAAGTTATTATGAAGAATCGACACATCATATAGGCCTATCGTTAGCTAATAAGGCACATAAAATACTGCCAAAGGTCAGTACTCGTAAGAAATAAAATCTATTTTCACCTCTGATCCGCAGAGGAGTGACTTGAAAAAGCTCTTGCCAGTCACCAAAGTGTTCCTGACTTCTTGTTTTATTTAGCTGGTTGAGCGCATATCTCACTAATTGTATAGATTGTATAGATTTTACAAAAAAAACTTTCTCAAAACTCTCCATTGCAAGAATGCAATTTTAAATTATGTAAAGACCCATTATTTCCATCAGCCTATCATCGGTCTCTTCACAGAGGATGCGCAAGAATAAACGTCTTAGAACCACTTGAATGTGCTTCACTGTCCACCAAGAAAGTGTCCTAAGGTTGAGGTCTTCGTGGGATCACGAAATATATATCCCTGCTGAACTGTAGCCGTGACATTTTTATCCTATACCCAAAACATCCATCTGATTTGTTGTAAAACCAATACCCAATCCGACTGATATCTAAAGTCGGCAATATCCAATCCGAAATATGCCAGGGATGAGGGATAATCAGATCTTAATTTTTGCCGGATAATTAGGATACCAGACTGAAATGTGTCCGAAAGACAAAAAGGCTGCATTAAGTCCGCTAAATTGTTTGAACTTGCAGTGGCCATTGATGTTGCACCTGCATTTTATATTATACACTGTTCAAAGTTCAAAAGGTTTATTTGTCATTTGCAATAACAAGTTACAGCAATGAAATGCTTGGATTTCCTACTCCCGACAGTACAGTTAAAAGTTAAAAAGTAACAGTAATTATAATTAAAAAAAATAAGATCGCACAATCAATCAGTAATAACACTATACAAAAACATACATCAATAATAATAACTATACAACCGTAGTGCAATGTAAAAATGACAGGTGTGCATGATAGAAGTGGCAGATATGCATGATATAAAGTGACGGGTGTGCATGGACTATGGATGGAAGGGAAGATGGGTTCCCAAGTTGAGCAGCCTTACAGCCTGTGGAAAGAAGCTGTCCCGTAGCCTGTTTGTTTTGGACTGAATACTCCTGTACCTTCTGCCTGACGGCAGCTTGGTAAACAGTCCGTGGCATGGGTGGCGGGGATCTGTAATGATCCATTTGCTCCTCCTCCTACACCACTCTGTGTAGAGATCTTGCAGGGATGGCAGGTCAGACCTTGTGATGCTCTCTGCTGTTTTAATCACCCTCTGAAGTGCTTTGCGGTCGAGGGTGGTGCAGCTGCCATACCAGGCGGTGACACAGCCGGTCAGGATACTCTCGATAGTGCATCTGTAGAAGTTGGTGAGTATCCTGGAATCCATGCCAAATCTCCTTAATCGGCGTAGGAAGAAGAGCCGTTTCCTGGCCTCCTTCACCACGATGTTAGAGTGATGAGACCAGGTCAAGTCATCACTGATGTTGACCCCGAGGAACCTGATGTTGTGAACTCTCTCTACTGCAGACCCATTGATGTGTATGGGAGCGTGGTCTCCCCGCCACTGCTTCCTGTGATCAACAATCATCTCCTTCGTTTCGCTGATATTGAGCTGGAGGTTGTTATCCTGACACCACGAAGTCAGTGACCTTACTTCATCTCTATAGGCTGACTCGTCGTTGTCAGAGATCAGGCCTATGATGGTGGTGTCATCTGCAAACTTAACGATGGTGTTGGAGACGTGAGTTGCCAGGCAGTCGTGGGTGAAGAGAGAGTACAGGAGCGGCCTCAACGCACAGCTCTGGGGGGAACAAGTAGTGAGAGTCAGTGAGGAGGAGGCGGCGTTGCCCATCTGCACCACCTGGGGTCTGCCCGTCAGGAAGTTCAGGATCCATCTGCACATAGTGGGGTCGAGACCCAGATCCCTGAGCTTAACCGCCAGCTTGTGGGGCACAATGGTGTTGAAGGCTGAGCTGTAGTCAATAAACAGCATTCTGACATATGTGTTCCTTTTGTCCAGATGAGAGAGTGCAGAGTGGAGGGTCAGAGCGATAGCATCCTCTGTGGATCTGTTTTGCCTGTAGGCAAACTGTAGCGGGTCAAGTGTTCCAGGCATGGAGTCTGAGTCTGTGTTTTAACTAGCCGCTCAAAGCACTTCATGATGATTGGTGTGAGTGCTACAGGGCGGTAGTCATTCATGCAGAGGACTTTTTGCTTTTTTGGCACAGGAACCATGGTGGACTTTTTGAAGCAGGTGGGGACCACTGACTGACGTAGCGATAGGTTGAAGATATCAGTAAATACATCAGCCAGTTGGGCAGCACAGACCTTGAGAACACAGTCTGAGATGTTATCTGGTCCAGGAGCCTTGCGGGTGTTAATCCTTTTTAGGGCTTTACAGACGTCTAACCTGGTCATTTGGAAAGGGCAGCCGTCCTGGTCCATTTTAGTATCCATGCCAGGGATGATGTTCTCAAAGCGAGCATAGAAAGAGTTCAGTTCCTCTGGGAGAGAAGTCGACACTTCCCCCACACTACTTGTATTGCCTTTATAGTCAGTGATGGTTCTCAGACCACTCCACATGTTCCTGGTATTGGAGCCCTGGTAGAGAGATTCTACTTTGACTCTGTATTGACTTTTTGCAGTTTTTATTGCCTTCCTGAGATCATACCGGGATTTCTTATAATTGTCCATGCTGCCGGAGTTGAATGCTGCAGTCCGTGCCTTTATCATGGCATGGATACCGCTGTTGACCCACGGTTTTTGATTAGGAAATGATTTTGTAGTTGTACGTGGTACAACGTCATCAATACATTTGCTGATAAAACCGGTCACTGACTCTGTGTATTCATTGATATTGCCTCCAGACGCCTCTCGGAACATTTCCCAGTTTGTGGTGAGGAAACAGTCACGTAAATCGGCGTCCGATTCGTCCGTCCATCGTTGAATGGACCTCGTCACTGGCTTCTCTTGTTTTAGCCTCTGCCTGTAAGCAGGGAGCAACAGTATCGACACGTGGTCTGATTTGCCGAAAGCAGGACGGGGGAGGGCCTTATATCCGTGGGGAAATGGAGAGTAAACATTGTCCGGAGTGTTTTTCCTGCGTGTCGGGAAGTTGATGTGTTTTTTAAACTTCAGTAGGACTTTCTTCGGATTGGTGCCGTTAAAAACACGAGCAACAATAAAGGCAGCCTCCGGATGTAAACATTCAAGCCTATCGATAACTCGAAAAAGTTCGTCGAGCGCAGCCCCAGCATTGGCTTGGGGGGGGTGTACTCAGCTGTTAAAATGACTGATGTAAACTCCCGGGGTAGATAGTAAGGGTGACATTTAATCATAAGAGGCTCCAGATCAGGAGAGCATCCAGAAGAGATACAGTCCACATCCAGACACCAAAGATTGTTTACCATGAAGCAGACACCACCCCCCCTGCTTTTACCAGACTCTGCTGTTTAATCCTGCCGATGAATGGATAGCCCTTTTGGAACGATGGCCGCATCTGGGATTGAGGGCTCCAGCCATGTTTCAGTGAAAACCAGTACGTTACAGTTCTTAGTGTCCCACTGGAAAGCTAGCCTACTCCTAAGTTCGTCCAGCTTGCTGTCTAGTGACTGGACGTTCGCTAAGAGAATACTTTGGAGAGGAGCACGGTTTCCCCGCAACCGCAGTCGGACCAAAACTCCACCCCGCTTCCCACGCTTCCATCGTTGACGTCGTTTTCCAGGTGCTTGCTCAGGTAAGCACAACAAAGGGTATCCCGTGTTGATCGCTGATACGAACCCTGTGGCTCTAGCAGTCTAGGGTGGATGGTACAGAGACCCGTAACATAAAACTCATGCAAATTAGTGTGGTGTAAAGGCACAGTGAGAACAAATGACACAGACAACCAAAGCTGCCGTCAAACATGAAACGTTTATTGTAAACACACGGTAAAGGGGGAAGGGAAAAGGGGCTGAGCTGGACCCAAGAAATTAAATAATATAGTCAAAACACCCCTAAACTGAACTTGCCTGCCTCAAGAACCGCTTAGCTAACTACTAACCAATACAAAAATACAGTGGGTGGTCCGCTCAGTTCTAACTAGTGTTTTTAGACAAAGTTTTCCTACAGGTTGTGTATGCCCAAGGACGACTTCCTAAAAACCCCTTTTCCCAGGGATACAGGGACAAACAAAAACACACAGGTTGAACAAGGCCTAAACAGCACACAGCAAACAATTGACTAGACAACACAAAACAAAACCCCACAGCAATACATACTCACATGAAACAGGACAAAGTGAGATGTATGTGCTAAACTATGTGATGTATGTATGAACAAAGTGTCTGTCTATCAAAAAAGGTCTGTATCTCAAGAGTGTCTATGTCCATGTGGGGAAAATCAAAAGAGTCTCTCTGGGAGAACCAACTGACTGGGTTTTTAAACCAGGGATGTGTGATGCGATTGGGTAATGGAAAAAGGAACAGGTGGTGCAATTAGGAGGAGTGTCCACTGATTGGTCCACCTCAGCAGTTAGGCGATGCACTCATGACTGCCAGGTGGGAAACACCAACGTACACAATCAGGAACATAAGGGACACCTGGGGAAACGGCAGGAGGGGAAAAACGCAAACGCACATACAGGGTACCTGCATGCGTAACAATTGCTCAACTTGATGTTCTGGAAAAAAAAGACAATTCCAGTGCAGTTCTGATGTCCAATAGTGATTGTCTGTTATAGGTTAATAACACGGTTGCGAATGTAGCAAAATTACACAATAGTAACAACTGTAAAAAACTGTATAAAAACAATCTGTAAAAAAACAGAGAATGTACTGGCAAAAAATAACCGGTACAATTTCCATTATTTTACAGACAGTTCCTTCAAAACAATAATGGAAGGTAATGTTTAAACACAGTGATTATCCGTTAAACGGAAACAATATTTCTATTAATATTTCTATTAATAAATTACAGGCAATGTTCTGCAAATAAAGGGAACATTTGAGTTTTTTTAACAGATTTGATGAAAAATTGCCTCTGTTTATTAAAGGACAATCACTGTTTTTAAACATTACTTGGTTAATATTTTCAAGGAACTGTATAGAAATTGTATAGGTAATTGTTTGCCAGTACATTCAGTTTTTTTACATGCATTTTAGTATTAGTTAGTATTCATTTATTTCAATTTCTCAATCTAGATCAAAAAATTGCTAGTCATTTAATCCCTTATTTAGAAAATGTGTTCAAATAAGGAATTCTGATCATAAAAAAATAAAATCAGCTCAAAATCAATAGCAATATGTAAATGTAAAAATGTATCTTCTATTTATTGTCAACAAAGACAAGTTCTGAAAGTTTTTTGAAGTGACATAACATCCTTACAACAATTACCTCAGAAAATATTATTTCAAAGACAAAATATTCTGTAATTATTCTTGTAATACAACAGAAATAGAGGTAAGATTGTCTCTTATTGTTTTGCAGATTGCTTTAAATGAAATGCATAGGAACAATAGCACAACAGTTCAACAAAATGAAATATTGCACTTTACATCACATTTAAAACTGTTTTAATTATAACATCACAACACCACTGTTTAAAACATGTTTCCTCAGTGTAAAATATATATATATAGAAAAAGGTCACAAGGTCATATTTCCCTCTGTGACGTATCTTGCGCCAGCTCACCCCCGTTCTCTCTGTTTTGGAGAGCCTCAAAATTGGTCAAACAATAACTCAAAGCTGTACTTAAGATAAAACATTTTGGGATGTTTTTAAGAACAGACTGTTAAGATAACTTTTTGTAACATTAAGTGAATTATCATTATTGATAACATTAAGGGAATGAACTGATCAAATCTGAGGAAGAGAGAGAGGAGAAATTACGTTTCAGGGCTGTTCATCGGGTGCTACAAGCTTGTGGTTAAGAAAGGCGGTGTTGAGGCCTATGGTGGCTGAGCCTTTGGGGACAACGGACAACCAGGCTGTGGGAAAAAAGGCAAAAGAAATCAGACCAAATACACAAATGTACAATTTGTTCTGCAAGCAAATTTCAGAATGTTCCTTTTTCCATTAGAAACTGGGTAGTTCATAGTCGAGTTGTTAATTGGATGAAAACTGTGCTATATCAGACCACATTCCAGGTTAAGACAAAGAAAACTTGGTCAAGCTTCAAGCGCTTCAAGTCACTGCCTTGTAGCACAACTGCATCACAATGCATCACAGGTTTGAATCCTGATCACTGCATTTCTGACTATGCCTGGGGGGAATTTATTAGAGGTGGCCAAAATTGTTAAGTTACCTGGGGTTGACAGGTTTGTAGTCGGACACAACATCTTGTAATGTCAATCTCATGCAACTCCTTGACGTCGGGCATTTGTGAGTTCAATCACAGTTGTTTAGTTGGCAAATATATAATATACAGTTGTGGTCAAAAGCTTACATATACTTGTAAAGAACATGTATGTCATAGCACTTTGAGTTTCCAATAATTATTACAACAAATTTTTCTGTGATGGAATCATTGGAGCCCATACTTCTTTGTCACAAAAAACAGTCATGAAATTTGGTTCTCTTAGGACTTTATTATGGGTCTTCTGAAAATGTGACCAAATCCACTGGGTCAAAAATATACATACAGCAACTTCAACAATCAACTGTGGTGATGTAGAAAGTTGTATCAATCAAATTTACTTTGTGACATGACCTCTAACTTCTGGTGACTTCTCTGAACCCATTTAAATAGGGCTCGTTTGATACACTCATTAGAGTCAACCACAAATGCTATGATGGGCAAGTCTAAGGAGCTCAGCACGGATCTGAAGAGGTGGATCATTGACTTGAACAAGTCAGGAAAGTCACTTGGAGCCATTTCAAAGCAGCTACAAGTCCCACGAACCACTGTGCAAACAAATGTTTGTAAGTATAAAGTGCATGGCTCAGTTGTGTCACTGCCACGATCAGGAAGACCACGCAAGCTATCAACTGCTGCTGAGAGAAAATTGGTCAGGATGGTCAGGAGTCGACCAAGAACCACCAAAAAGCAGGTGTGCAATTAATTAGAAGCTGCTGGAACACAGGTTTCAGTGTCCACAGTTAAGCATGTTTTACATCGCCATGGGCTGACAGGCTGCTGTGCAAGAAGGAAGCCCTTGCTCCAGAAGCGGCACCTTAAAGCTTGACTGAAGTTTGCTGCTGATCACATGGACAAAGAAAAGGCCTTCTGGAGAAAAATTCTGTGGTCAGATGAAACAAAAATCAAGCTATTTGGCCACAATGACCAAAAATATGTTTGGTGGCCTTTAACCCCAAGGACACCATACCTACGGTCAAGCATGGTGGTGGTAGTATTATGCTCTGGGGCTGTTTTGCTGCCAGTGGAACTGGTGCTTTACAGAAAGTGAATGGAATAATGAAGAAGGATTACCTTCAAATTCTTCAGGAAAACCTAAAATCATCAGCCAGAAGGTTGGGCCTTGGACGCAGTTGGGTGTTTCAACAGGACAATGACCCCAAACACACATCAAAGGTGGTAAAGGAACGGCTAAATCAGGCTAGAATTAAGGTTTAGAATGGCCTTCCCAAAGTCATGACTTGAACCCCATTGAGAACATGTGGACTTTGCTGAAGAAACAAGTCCGTGTCAGAAAGCCAGCAAATTTTGCTGAACTGCTCCAAATCTGTCAAGAGTTGTGGTCAAAGATTCAACCAGAAGCTTGTCAGAAGCTTGTGGATGGCTACCAAAAGCGCCTAATCGAGGTGAAAATAGCCAAGGGACATTAAACCAAATATTACCATTGCTGTATGTATATTTTTGACCCAGTAGATTTGGTCACATTTTCAGAAGACCCATAATAAAGTCATAAAAGAATGAAATTTAATGACTGGTTTTTGTGACAAAGAAGTATGTGCTCCAATTATTCCATCACAGAAAAATAAGAGTTGTAGTAATTATTGGAAACTCAAAATGCCATGACATACACATTCTTTACAAGTGTATGTAAACTTTTGACCATAACTGTACAGTTATGCTCATAAGTTTGCATACCCTGGCAGAAATTGTGAAATTTTGGCATTGATTTTGAAAATATTACTGATCATGCAAGAAAACTGTCTTTTCATCAAGGATAGTGATCATATGAAGCCATTTATTATCACATAGTTGTTTGGCTCCTTTTTAAATCATAACAATAACAGAAATCACATAAATTGCCCTCATCAAAAGTTTACAGACCCTTGAATGTTTGGCCTTGTTACAGACACAGAAGGTGACACACACAGGTGAAAATGGCAATTAAAGGTTAGTTTCCCACACCTGTGGCTTTTTAAATTGCAATTAGTGTCTGTGTTTAAATAGTCAATGAGTTTGTTAGCTCTCACGTGGATGCACTGAGCAGGCTATATACTGAGCCATGGGGAACTGTCAAAAGACCTGCATAACAAGATAATGGAACTTTATAAAGATGGAAAAGGATATAAAAAGATATCCAAAGCCTTGCAAATGCCAGTCACTACTGTTCAGTCACTTATTAAGAAGTGGAAAATTCGGAGGGTCTCTTGATACCAAGCCAAGTTCAGGTAGACCAAGAAAGATTTCAGCCAAAACTGCCAGAAGAATTGTTTGAGATACAAAAAAAACCCACAGGTAACCTCAGGAGAAAGACAGGAAAAAGATGGTGTGGTTGTTTCAAGGAGCACAATACAATGATATTTGAACAAAAATTAGCTGCATGGTCGAGATGCCATAAAGAAGCCTTTACTGTGCCAATCCCACAAAAATGCCCAGTTACAATATGCCCAACAACACCTTGACACGCCTCACAGCTTCTGGCACACTGTATTTTGGAGTGACGAGACCAAAATAGAGCTTTATGATCACAACCATAAGCGCTATGTTTGGAGAGGGGTCAACAAGGCCTATAGTGAACAGAATACTATCCCCACTGTGAAGCATGGTGGTGGCTCACTGATGTTTTGGAGGTATGTGAGCTCTAAAGGCACAGGGAATCTTGTGAAAATTGATGGCAAGATGAATGCAGAATGTTATCAGAAAATAATGGCAGACAATTTGCATTCTTCTGCACGAAAGCTGTGCATGGGACGCTCTTGGACTTTCCAGCACGACAATGACCCTAAGCACAAGCCCAAGTTGATCCTCCAGTGGTTACAGCAGAAAAAGGTGAAGGTTCTGGAGTGGCCATCACAGTCTCCTGATCTTAATATCATCGAGCCACTCTGGGGAGATCTCAAACGTGCGGTTCATGCAAGACGACCAAAGACTTTCTATGACCTGGAGGCATTTTGCCAAGATGAATGGGCAGCTATACCACCTGCAAGATTTCGGGGCCTCATAGACAACTATTACAAAAGACTACACGCTGTCATTGATGCTAAAGGAGGCAATACATAGTATCATTTTTTTCTTTGTTGCCATGTTCTGTTTTATGATTGTGCCATTCTGTTATGACCTACAGTTGAATGTGAATCCCATAATAAATTAAAGACATGTGTTTTGCCTTCTCACTCATGTTTTCTTTACAAATGGTACATATATTACCAGTTCTCCAAGGGTATGCAAACTTTTGAGCACAACTGTATGTACTGACTAACGGTTTGAGATCGATCTTCGACCATCGTGCAACCGAGAGGGATTGCTGTCGAGACAATCCTTAAGGGGAATAGGACATAAAAATGATTTTGATCTGATCCTTTTAACTCTGTTTACAGTTTAGTATAGCAATAAGGCATGGTTTGTGGTACTATATAAAAAGGCAAATATACCACTATTGTACCTAAGAATGGGTCTATACATCTTGAATGGTGCTTTATTGTGCATTATTGCTTAAATATAGCCTGTGTTGCTGCACTGCATGTCAGTATAAAAAGGTCTATTTTTTGTCAACATGTTTAGACACTAGTTCACAACATTAACTGTCCCAAAAGTGCATAAAATTCTCATGTAAATTTTTGAAAGCATTCCTACTTACTTTTTTCACAACTGCCTAAAACCTTTGCACAGTACTGTATATTTGGCTACCAAATCATGTTTTTGTGATTGGTGTAAACAGGAATACATGAGTTAATTAAAAGTATTGTCTCTGACTACGAACCAGTTATGAGGATGCAAGGTGTAATTGGGATATCTGGTCTAGACTCAGTTGACTCCTGTTGCAATGAATAGAAAGGACAAATACAAACAAAATACCGATTGAAATGCAATGTGTGCAGTATGATAAACGTGATCAACAGGAGCCACTTGTTCAAAACACTTGCCTCATTTTGGAAAAGTGTGTCTGGACTTTCCTTGAAGTATTCAGCAATGCAGGCTATCAGCTTAAGTGGGTCCAAGTCCGTCAATTTCCTTTTGTTTCTAGAAAGTCCTTAATGCTTTTCCCCTTTCTTGAGATCTCCTCAGCCAGCTTTATTGGCACATCTATGCCAAGGAGTGTGTGTGTGTGATCAAAAAAGATCTACAGGTGCTGGTCATATAATTAGAATATCATCAAAAAGTTGATTTATTTCAGTAATTCTATTCAAAAAGTGAAACTTGGATATTCTATTCATTCATTACACACAGACTGATATATTTCAAATGTTTATTTCATTTAATTGTGATGATTAAAACTGACAACTAATGAAAATCCCAAATTCAGTATCTCAGAAAATTAGAATATTACTTAAGACCAATACAAAAAAAGGATTTTTAGAAATGTTGGCCAAGTGAAAAGTATTAACATGAAAAGTATGAGCATGTACAGCACTCAATACTTAGTTGGGGCTCCTTTTGCCTGAATTACTGCAGCACTGCGGCGTGGCATGGAGTCAATCAGTCTGTGGCACTTCTCAGGTGTTATGAGAGCCCAGGTTGCTCTGATAGTGGCCTTCAGCTCTTCTGCATTGTTGGGTCTGGCGTATCGCATCTTCCTCTTCACAATACCCCTTAGATTTTCTATAGGGTTGAGGTCAGGCGTGTTTGCTGGCCAATTAAGAACAGGGATACCATGGTCCTTAAACCAGGTACTGGTAGCTTTGGCACTGTGTGCAGGTGCCAAGTCCTGTTGGAAAATGAAATCTGCATTTCCATAAAGTTGGTCAGCAGCAGGAAGCATAAAGTGCTCTAAAACTTCCTGGTAGATGGCTGCGTTGACCTTGGACCTCAGAAAACACAGTGGACCAACACCAGCAGATGACATGGCACCCCAAATCATCACTGACTGTGGAAACTTTACACTGGACTTCAAGCAACGTGGATTCTATGCCTCTCCTCTCTTCCTCCAGAC